>CM062818.1:1690682641-1690970508 GCA_031772625.1 Pinus tabuliformis
TACCCAAATAGCTAAATCTTAGCAGATTTGTAGATAAGTAGAGAATCAAAGGGACCCAACTGTTTAATCTGGGCCCTGGCAGAAATAAGTGTAGATTTAGATAGGGAAAAAAGAAAAATTGTAAAGTTGGGTCTGCAGGTCTAAATGCACCCACCCATAAAAAAAAAGAAGAAAAAATGTTACAAAAGTAGGCTGAGTAGGTAGCTGCGTGGTTGCAGAATGATAATGTGTGATCAGTTTTGTGGTACAAAGTGTTTTATCTTTTCAGATCACAGTGCAGGCAATTTTATGCAAAAGGGCTCAAAGGTGAACATCACTAACTCCCCTTTCTTCTAAACTCCCCAAATCCACTTACTAACTTCCCAAAGAGGTCAAGGTCTGCTTGCCTCTTAGTCTCATCATACTACATATCAGTTGCCTTGGTGAAGATCTGCTTCACCCAAGCATCTCAGTTCTCTATAAGTCCTTTTTCCCAAATTTAGCCTAAGGCCCCTAACCTTAGCGCTTGCTGGTCACCTTCATATTAAATACTAACAGTATTATATAAATCCCTATCAGTTTTCCCATTCCCTATTAAAATATGCATATAAAACTCCCCTATGTAAATATTCCCTCCCTGGCAATATAGCCATATTTTTATAAAGTCCGGGAAAAAAATGGTCTATCTGGGGCCGTTTTTAGCCCATCCGAGTCACAGCAGGGATTAATCTGACACCTGGTCAGACTAATAACCTCTTCCTTAACTCAAGAACCCTCAGAAACCCACTTTTTATCCCTTTACCCAAGTTTTGGGCATAAATTGCTAACCCGCGCTCAAAAAAACCATAAACCCGCCATTTCCTAAGTCTAAACCCACCTCGTGCTATATTTAAATGGTAATATTCCCGCGAATATCCCCGCCCGCTAAACCGCCACCGCCTCGCATCTACCACCAACCGTTGGATCTCCCGCCCCGCAGATCTACGGTGGGCGGGCCATCCCATCCAAAACACTCGAGCTTTAGCGTCCGGAGATGGGCGGTATTGCCGCCGTACCTCCCGCCACGCGTCAAGCGTTGGGCTGTGGCGGAGCCCTCTCCCCCGAAACCACCGTTGACCATAAGCGGTGTGCCACAAAACCGGAAATCGCCCGTGCCTGCGTCACCCGCCTGCCCAGTCACTATGTCGAGTCACCTGCCTGCGTGGCCTCCTGCCACGTCACTGCCACCGCACCTGCCACGTCACCATCCGTACATGATGACGTCATGCTGATGTCATCCTGCCACATCGTCCTGCTGACGTCACCCGCCGTACAATGTCACATCATGCTAATGTCATCAGCACTTTTTGGGCACAAAGGCGCGAAAATCGCACTTCGGAGCCCCAGAATCCGATTCTGAGGCAGTTTTTATTAGCGATCATCGCTAGATTTTTTGGGCCTGAATGGGGAATCTTCAGGGAATCTTTTCATTCTGCAGCCCCCAGCAAGCCCGAAAGACGCCGAATGACCCATTTTTCCTCGTGAAGCTTGCCGAAAGGGGCAGAAAACAGTTTCAAAAGAAACAGAGGCTGAACAATGGCCATTTATTTGTGAATAAGACCCACAACACCTCAGAACAGCATCAAATTATTGCCAAAGGGTATCAAAGGAAGAAGAAGAGCCAAAGAGTATCAGTTGAAGATTTTTTAAGGGGCTCGAAGCACTTAAACATTGATGAGCCCCCCAAGGAGTCAAATCAAGAGGAGTAAGCCCATCCTAGCTCTCAAATCACAGTCAGAGGCATTTAAAACCGCCGAACAGCAAGGGTGCAAAGACCAATGTACAGTTATAATAGATGAAAAACACAGAGCCACCAGGACAGATATTAACTCATTTTGATACAGCTGCCCCCAGCAAAGCTCAAAGATATTTTCTCGCATTTATTTCTAGATAGGATTAGGTTAAAGTAATCAATTTTCTGTCAGACCTATTATGTCGGGTGTAATAGATAATTTTGGATAAATCTTCCCTATATATACCACTCTTTGTATCATTTAAAGGTCGATTGGTTGATAGTTTTTCAGTGGAGACTCGCACTGTATACCTGATATGTTTTCTGTAATCAAAGACTGCTGAAAAGCTTGGAGGAAAGACTGTCTGCTCTGTGTCTAATGGTTTCAAGAAATGAATTTGGAATTCATGTGCTGCAACATGACTCAATAAGTTTTCCTCTCTTTTTTTTCCATTTGATATACCGTCTAAATAGCAGGAAGAAAGAATAGCTTAGAATTAGTTTAAATACTCTCTATGCTCAATTTCTGTTGTTTCATTATGTTTTCCTGTGGATCAGTCATGAATATGAATTCCTTTCGGCTCATATTTCCCCTAATCCATTCATCTTTGACAGTTGTCTAGGAATTATTAACTGCTCCTAGATAGAGCTCTTTCACTTTCCCCCTTTAAGCATAGTGAGAGATTCTTTGTTGCCTCTCATTCCTTGTCCCTCATTCCATCCTTTTAAGCTTTAATTGTTGTTTCATGAGCAGCTACCTTGCTCCTTATTTCTCTTGTGACCAAGAAAACACACCAGCAGCCCGACTCCTTGACTCCACGGCCAATGGTTTGAAACTTCCCGACTATGTGTTGCCTCTCTGTCTGAACACATCAATTTTCCCACCCAAAACAAAACAAAAAAAACCCTCTGAACTCGATACCTAGCCTAAAATCCTTTTAAACAAAGCTAAATCATAAGAGAGAACCCTCTCTGATTGCAGGTTGGCTAGAACATGTAATCCAAAGTTGGTCTATGGTTACCTCGACCGTATCCTTTTCCAGAGGTTTAAGGACAACCTGAGTGATAACATAATGACGACTCCACTGGGGACCTTCCTCAGATAATTTTTACAAAGAATCACAAAGAAAGTTGGAAAGCTCCACTAGGAGAACCAAACCTTCACAACCATTTTTCAAGTCTAGTTCTTTGATGGTGGACAGAGATCAGGCTCTCAAATTTAATATATTCACCTGGCGACTCCACATCATCCTCATAATAAAGACTCCACTGGAGAAATGAACCCAAAATAAATTTATGAGCAGATCAGGCTTTTCACCTGGATTATTATCCAAGAGGTCATGTTCTTTCTCCTCCATAAAACTTTGTTGTACATATTGTTTGAACTTGACTTTTATGTTTTTCTCGTAGAAAATGTTGAAGAAAGCCCTCCTTGCACATTAGAACAACAACCTTTAAATGTTGTTGATGCTCACCTTATAGTCAAGGGGGACACTACTGTGAAATCAAATCATCCTATCTCTGTGCACACCGAACCCAATCATTTAGCCCTCTACACAGTCCCCTGCCTCGTAAGGTTCCTGATAGATATAAGCCACTCATTTTGCCTCCTGTGCTTAATCCTTTGCCCAAAAATCATCCCATGTATCTCCCAAGATTTGATGGAGAGAACGGAGTTACTGCCCAAAAGCATATCCAAGCTTTTGATGATTATTTAAACATTTTTGAAGTAGAAGATGAGGATGTTAGTCTTAGGTTGTTTTCCCTTTCTTTCCAAAGTGAAGTTAGGACTTGGTTTAAAGCATTGCCTTAGGCAAGCATCTCAAATCTCCAGCTGTTATTCAAACTCTTCCTTGATAGATGGATGATCAAAGTCAATTTCCTCGTGCTCATAGAAGAATATAATCAGTTGAAAAGGATTCCAAATGAATCTATTCAACGATTTTTTGATCGATTCAATCAAGTTTATCATTCTATACCATTGAATATAAGACATCCCCCTGATTTGGCCCTATTACATTATCCAGAAGCTATTCCATCTGAGAGAAAGGAGCCCCTCTACTATGCGACAGATGCAGAACATGGCAATAGATGTAGAGGTTAATCTGAAAGTCAAGGAGGAGAAGTTGAAAGCAGAGGATGAACTTGATATCTTTGTAAAGAAAGCAGAGGAATTAAAGAAGATGTGCACAACAAAAGTTTAACATTTAGAGCACCAGAACAGATCTGTTTTGTGAAAGGAAAGTAACGATATACATGCTCAAACCTGCCACAAAACAGATGACATATTCATACCTCCATACTTAATGGAGCAGTCTGTTGATATAATGTATGAATATAACAACTTCTCTTCTTTCAACTGTCTGCCCAAATATGATCGGTATGATGATGACTGTGAGCCTAACGACCAAATCAGCCTTACAGAGGAGTCAGACATTATTCTGGCAGAAAGCTCAGTTCAGGTTCAGCTGCCTGAACCCAAGGATCAGAATGCCCATCTCAGCCATGAAGAAAAGGAAGAAAGCGCAGAATGTGTTGATTTCAGCGAAGGAGCTTTACCATTTTGTTTCAAGTCTTTTCAGTTTATTAGGGGAAAATATCATGCCATTAATAATCAAGTATCACCATGTTCTGGTACTGATCAGCTAGAGGAAAGTCCAGGCCCTGCTCCTAAAGCATTAACACTAGATTTGCAGCCCCAAAGTGCCAGTGAATGTCAGATTGAGGACGACTCAGAAATGGCAGCATGTGGCCAGATAATCCAACTAGATTCCCTGCCGTCGGGTTTGCAGCCATCTCAGATATTTGAAGAAGAAAAGGAGCAGTCAGCACAAATTTGTCAAGTGCCATCTGAGCCAGCTTTCAAAGAATTACAGCTACCATCCCATGTTTTGCAGAATTCATCTGATGGTAAACTGCGTGATGAGGTAAAACACTGCTCTTCTCCGCTAGTAGGCTGCGAACCACGGTATCAAGTGGTTGATGATCCCTCAATTCTAAAGCATGATAGCTCTCCCAAACTTTTGTACAGTTCTTTAGTTCAGTCCAGCAATAATGTATATATGCTACAGGACCCTTTTGTACAGTTTCTTGTTTCAGTAAAAAAGGTCAGTAGCTTCCTGATCTTCTCAAAGATTAATAAAGCCATATCAGATTGCAAGATCTCCATTTCAGGTAACAGCAAGCATAAGCAGCAGGGGCCATTAATATTTATAATGCTTAAGTGGCTGCATTGGCTGTTTCATTATACCTAACTGTAAGTAAGTACTGGTTAGAGTAGGTAGGTAGGATTAATAAGGCAACTGGCCAAGCAAATTTTGCAGAATACAGCAGCAATTGAAAATAAGGCAGTTTGACCTGCTGTTCTTGGCTTTTCACAAGGAAAAGCCATCCCCAAGTGGAGCCACTGTTAGCCTCCTACTGCAACAGGTATTCATTTTTCATGATTAACATTTTTACATGCCAAATATGTCATACTCTGTAAGCTACAGTGTTCCATATTTCCACAATAAAGCAATGAAAGTGTGCTGGTCCAAATGCCACTGCTGTATTCTATTTGTGATGAGTTTTTTCAGTTAAGGGAAGACCAAACAGCTAAATCTTGGTCTCCCCAGATTTCAATTTCCTATTGTAGAATATAGAGAATGTATCTGCCCAAACAGATAAATCTTGGCAGATTAGTAGATAAGTAGAGAATCAAAGGGACCCAACTGTTTAATCTGGGCCCTGGCAGAAATAAGTGTAGATTTAGATAGGAAAAAATGAAAAAATAAAAATTGTAAAGCTGGGTCTGCAAGTCTAAATGCACCCACCCATAAAAAAAAGAAGAAAAAATGTTAGAAAAGTAGGCTGGGTAGGTAGCTGTGTGGTTGCAGAATGATAATGTGTGATCAGTTTTGTGGTACAAAGTGTTTTATCTTTTCAGATCACAGTGCAAACAATTTTATGCAAAAGGGCTCAAAGGTGAACATCACTAACTCCCCTTTCTTCGAAACTCCCCAAAGCCACTTACTAACTTCCCAAAGAGGTCAAGATCTACTTGCCTCTTAGTCTCATCATACTCCATATCAATTGCCTTGGTGAAGATCTGCTTCACCCAAGGATCTTAGTTCTCTATAAGTCCTTTTTCCCAAATTTAGCCTAAGGCCCCTGACCTTAGCGCTTGCTGGTCACGTTCATATTAACTACTAACAGTATTATATAATCCCTATCAGTTTTCCCATTCCCCTATTAAACTATGCATATAAAACTCCCCTATGTAAATATTACCTCCCTGGCAATATAGCCATATTTTTATGAAGTCTGGGAAAAAATGGTCTATCTGGGGCTGTTTTTAGCCCATCCGAGTCACAACAGGGATTAATATGACACCTGGTCAGACTAATAACCTCTTCCTTAACTCAAGAACCCTCAGAAACCCACTTTTTATCCCTTTACCCCAAGTTTTGGGCATAAATTTCTAACCCGCGCTCAAAAAACCCATAAACCCGCCATTTCCTAAGTCTAAACCCACCGCGCGCTATATTTAAATGGAAATATTCCCGCAAATATCCCCGCCCGCTAACCTGCCGCCTCCTCGCATCTACCGCCAACCGTTGGATCTCCCGCCCCGCAAATCTACAGTGGGAGGGCCGTCCCATCTCCAAAACGCCCGAGCTTTAGCGTCCGGGAGATGGGCGGTATTGCTGTTGTACCTCCCGCAACGTGTCAAGCGTTGGGCTGTGGCGGAGCCCTCTTCCCCGAAACCACCGTTGACCATAAGCGGTGCGCCACAAAATCGGAAACCGCCCTTGCCTGCATCACCCGCCTACCCAGTGACGTCACCCCCTGCCCAGTCACTATGTCGAGTCACCTGCCTGCGTGGCCTTCTGCCACGTATCCCTGCCACGTCACCATCCGTACATGATGACGTCATGCTGACGTCATCTCGCCACGTCGTCCTGTTGATGTCCTGCTGACATCACCTGCCGTACAATGTCACATCATGCTGACATCATGCTGACATCATCAGCACTTTTTGGGCGCAAAGGCGCGAAAATCGCACTTCGGAGCCCCGGAATCCGATTCTGAGGCAGTTTTCGATGAGCGATTTGCGCCTAGCACAAATCGCTCATCGCTAGATTTTTTGGGCCTGAATGGGGAATCTTCAGGGAATCTTTTCATTCTGCAGCCCCCAGCAAGCCCGAAAGACACCGAATGACCCATTTTTCCTCGCGAAGCTTGCCGGAAGGGGCAAAAAAAAGTTTTTAAAGAAACAGAGGCTGAACAGCGGCCATTTATTTGTGAATAAGACCCATAGCACCTCAGAACAACATCAAATTATTGCCAAAGAGTATCAGAGGAAGAGGGAGAGCCAAAGAGTATCAGTCGAAGAGTTTTTAAGGGGCTCGAAGCACTTAAAGATTGATGAGCCCCCCAGAAAGTCAAATCAAGAGGAGAAAGCCCATCCTAGCTCTCAAATCATAGTCAGAGGCATTTAAAACCGCCGAACAGCAAGGGTGCAAAGACCAATGCACAGTTATAACAGATGAAGAGCACAGAGCCACCAGGACAGATATTAACTCATTTTGATAGAGCTGCCCCCAACAAAGCTCAAAGATATTTTCTGGCATTTATTTCTAGATAGGATTAGGTTAAAGTAATCAATTTTCTGTCAGACCTATTAGGTCGGCTGTAATAGATAATTTTGGATAAATCTTCCCTATATATACCACCCTCTGTATCGTTTAAAGGGCCAGTTGGTTGATAGTTTTTCAGTGGAGACTCGCACTTTATACCTGATATGTTTTCTATAATCAAAGACTGTTGAAAAGCTTGGAGGAAAGACTGTCTGCTCTGTGTCTAATGGTTTCAAGAAGTGAATTTGGAATTCATGTGCTGCAACATGACTCAATAAGTTTTCCTATCTCTGTTTTTTCCATTTGATATACCGTCTAAATAGCAGGAAGAAAGAATAACTTAAATTAGTTTAAATACTCTCTATGCTCAATTTTTGTTGTTTCTTTATGTTTTCCTCTGGATCAATCATGAATATGAATTCCCTTCGGCTCATATTTCCCCTAATCCATTCATCTTTGACTGTTTTCTAGGAATTCTTAACTGCTCCTAGATAGAGCTCATTCACTTTCCCCCTTTAAGCATAGTGAGAGATTCTTTGTTGCCTCTCATTCCTTATCCCTCATTCCATCCTTTTAAGCTTTAAATGTTGTTTCATGAGCAGCTACCTTGCTCCTTATTTCTCTTGTGACCAAGAAAACGCACTAGCAGCCCGACTCCTTGACTCCACGGCCAATGGTTTGAAACTTCCAGACTATGCCTTGCCTCTCTGTCTGAACACATCAATTTTCCCACCCAAAACAAAACAAAAACCCTCTGAACTCAAGACCTAGCCTAAAATTATTTTAAACAAAGCTAAATCATAAAGAGAGAGCCCTCTCTGATTGCAGGTTGGCTAGAACCTGCAATCCAAAGTTGGTCTGTGGTTACCTCGGCCGTATCCTTTTTCGTAGCTTTAAGGACAACCTGAGTGATAAAATAATGGCGACTCCACTGGGGACCTTCCTCAGATAATTTTACAAAGTATCACAAAGAAATTTGGAAAGCTCCACCAGGAGGAACCAAACCTTCACAACCATTTTTCAAGTCTAGTTCTGATCTTTGATGGTGGACAGAGATCAGGCTCTCAAAGTTAATATATCCACCTGGCGACTCCACATCATCCTCATAATAAAGACTCCACTGGAGAAATGAACCCAAAAGAAATTTATGAGCATATCAGGCTTTTGACCTGGATTATTATCCAAGAGGTCATGTTCTTTCTCCTCCATAAAATTTTGCTGTACATATTGTTTGAACTTGACTTTTATGTTTTTCCCGTAGAAAATGTTGAAGAAAGCCCTCCTTGCACATTAGAACAACAGCCTCTAAATGCTGCTGATGCTCACCTTATAGTCAAGGGGGACACTACTGTCAAATCAAATCATCCTATCTCTGTGCACACCGAACCCAATCATTTAGCCCCTGTACACAGTCCCCTGCCTCGTAAGGTTCCTGATAGATATAAGCCACTCATTTTGCCTCCTGTGCTTAATCCTTTGCCCAAAAATCATCCCATGTATCTCCCAAGATTTGATGGAGAGAACGGAGTTACTGCCCAAAAGCATATCCAGGCTTTTGATGATTATTTAAACATTTTTGAAGTAGAAGATGAGGATGTTAGTCTTAGTTTGTTTGCCCTTTCTTTCTTTTAAAGCATTGCATGAGGCAAGCATCTCAAATCTCCAGCTGTTATTCAAACTCTTCCTTGATAGATGGATGATCAAAGTCAATTTCCTCGCGCTCATAGAAGAATATAATCAGTTAAAAAGGATTACAAATGAATCTGTTCAACAATTTTCTGATCGATTCAATCAAGTTTATCATTCTATACCATTGAATATAAGACCTCCCCTGATTTGGCCCTATTACATTATCCAGCAGCATTTGATCCAGAAATAGAATTCCATCTGAGAGAAAGGAGCCCCTCTACTATGCGACAGATGCAAAACATGGCAGTAGATGTAGAGGTTAATCTGAAAGTCAGGGAGGAGAAGTTGAAAGCAGAGGATGAACTTGATATCTTTGTAAAGAAAGCAGAGGAATTAAAGCAGATGTGCACAACAGAAGTTGAACATTTAGATCACCAGAACAGATCTGTTTTGTGAAAGGAAAGTAATGATATACATGCTCAAAACTGCCACAAAACAGATGACATATTCATACCTCCATACTTAATGGAGCAGTCTGTTGATATAATGTATGAATATAACAACTTCTATTCTTTCAATTGTCTGCCCAAATATGATCACTATGATGATGACTATGAGCCTAATGACCAAATCAGCCTTACAGAGGAGTCAGACATTATTCTGGCAGAAAGCTCATTTCAGGTTCAGCTGCCTGAACCCAAGGATCAGAATGCCCATCTCAGCCATGAAGAAAAGGAAGAAAGTGCATAATATGTTGATTTCAGCGAAGGAGCTTTACCATTTTGTTTCAAGTCTTTTCAGTTTATTAGGGGAAAATATCATGCCATTAATAATCAAGTATCACCATGTTCTGGTACTGATCAGCTAAGGAAAGTCCAGGCCCTGCTCCTAAAGCATTAACACTAGATTTTCAGCCCCAAAGTGCCAGTGAATGTCAGATTGAGGACGACTCAGAAATGGCAGCATGTGGCTAGATAATCCAACTAGATTCCCTGTCGTCGGGTTTGAAGCCATCTCAGATATTTGAAGAAGAAAAGGAGCAGTCAGCACAAATTTGTCAAGTGCCATCTGAGCCAGCTTTCAAAGAATTACAGCTACCATCCCATGTTTTGCAGAATTCATCTGATGGTAAACTGCGTGATGAGGTAAAACACTGCTCTTCTCCACTAGTAGGCTGCGAACCACGGTATCAAGTGGTTGATGATCCCTCAATTCTAAAGCATGATAGCTCTCCCAAAATTTTGTACAGTTCTTTAGTTCAGTCCAGCAATAATGTATATATGCTACAGGACCCTTCTGTATAGTTTCTTGTTTCAACAAAAAAGGTCAGTAGCTTCTTGATCATCTCAAAGTTTAATAAATCCATATCAGAATGCAAGATCTCCATTTCAGGTAACAGCAAGCACAAGCAGCAGTGGCCATTCATATTTATAATTCTTAAGTGGCTGCATTGGTTGTTTCATTTTACCTAACAGCAAGTAAGTACTGGTTAGAGTAGGTAGGTAGGAATAATAAGGAAACCGACCAAGCAAATTTTGCAGAATACAGCAGCAATTGAAAACAAGGCAGTCTGACCTGCTGTTCTTGGCTTTTCACAAGCAAAAGCCATCCCCAAGTGGAGCCACTATTAGCCTCCTGCTGTAACATGTATTCATTTTTCATGATTGACATTTTTACATGCCAAATATGTCATACTCTGCAAGCTGCAATGTTCCATATTTCCACAATAAAGCAATGAAAGTGTGCTGGTCCAAATGCCACTGTTGTATTCTATTTGTGATGAGTTTTTTCAGTTAAGGGAAGACCAAACAGCTAAATCTTAGTCTCCCTAGATTTCAATTTCTTGTTGTAGAATATAGAGAATGTATCTGCCCAAACAGCTAAATCTTGGCAGATTAGTAGATAAGTATAGAATCAAAGGGACCCAACTGTTTAATCTGGGCCCTGGCAGAAATAAGTGTAGATTTAGATAGGAAAAATTGAAAAAAGAAAAATTGTAAAGTTGGGTCTGCAAGTCTAAATGCACCCACCCATAAAAAAAGAAGAAAAAATGTTAGAAAAGTAGGTTGGGTAGGTAGCTATGTGGTTGCAGAATGATAATGTGTGATCAGTTTTGTTGTACAAAGTGTTTTATCTTTTCAGATCATAGTGCAGGCAATTTTATGCAAAAGGGCTCAAAGGTGAACATCACTAACTCCCCTTTCTTCTAAACTCCCCAAAGCCACTTACTAACTTCCCAAAGAGGTCAAGATCTGCTTGCCTCTTAGTCTCATCATACTCCATATCAGTTACCTTGGTGAAGATCTGCTTCACCCAAGGATCTCAATTCTTTATAAGTCCTTTTTCCAAAATCTAGCCTAAGGCCCCTGACCTTAGTGCTTGCTGGTCACCTTCATATTAACTACTAACAGTATTATATAAATCCCTATCAATTTTCCCATTCCCCTATTAAACTATGCATATAAAACTCCCCTATGTAAGTATTCCCTCCCTGGCAATATAGCCATATTTTTATAAAGTCTGGGAAAAAATGGTCTATCTGGGGCTGTTTTTAGCCCATCCGAGTCACAGAAAGGATTAATCTGACACCTGGTTAGACTAATAACCTCTTCCTTAACTCAAGAACCCTCAGAAACCCACTTTTTATCCCTTTACCCCAATTTTTGGGCATAAATTGCTAACCCGCGCTCAAAAAACCCATAAACCCGCCATTTCCTAAGTGTAAACCCACCACGCGCTATATTTAAATGGGAATATTCCCACGAATATCCCCGCCCGCTATCCCGCCGCTGCCTCGCATCTACCGCCAACCGTTGGATCTCCCGCCCCGTAGATCTACGGTGGGTGGGCCGTCCCATCTCCAAAACGCCCGAGCTTTAGCGTCCGGGAGATGGGCGGTATTGCCATCGTACCTCCCGCCACGCGTCAAGCATTGGGCTGTGGCGGAGCCCTCTCCCCAGAAACCGCCGTTGACCATAAGCGGTGTGCCACAAAACCAGAAACCTCCCCTGCCTGCGTCACCCGCCTGCCCAGTCACTATGTCGAGTCACCTACTTGTGTGTCCTCCTTCCACGTCACTGCCACGTATCCCTGCCACTGTACCTGCCACGTCACAATCCATACATGATGACGTCCTTCTGATGTCATCCCGCCACGTCGTCTTGATGACATCACCCGTCGTACAATGTGACATCATGCTGATGTCATCATCACTTTTTGGGCGCAAAAATCGCACTTCGGAGCCCCGGAATCCAATTCTGAGGCAGTTTTTGATGAGCGATTTGCGCGCTCCTCGCTAGATTTTTTGGGCCTGAATGGGAAATCTTCAGGGAATCTTTTCATTCTACGGCCCCCAACAAGCCCGAAAGACGCCGAATGACCCATTTTCCTCGCGAAGCTTGCCGGAAGGGGTAGAAAACAGTTTCGAAAGAAACAGAGGCCGAACAACGGCCATTTATTTGTGAATAAGACCCACAGCACCTCAGAACAACATCAAATTATTGCCAAAGGGTATCAGAGGAATAAGGAGAGCCAAAGAGTATCACTCGAAGATTTTTTAAGGGGCTCGAAGCATTTAAACATTGATGAGCCCCACAGAAAGTCAAATCAAGAGGAGTAAGCCCATCCTAGCTCTCAAATCATAGTTAGAGGCATTTAAAACTGCTGAACAGCAAGGGTGCAAAGACCAATGCACAGTTATAACAGATGAAGAGCACAGAGCCACCACGATAGATATTAACTCATTTTGATAGAGCTGCCCCGAGTAAAGCTCAAAGATATTTTCTGGCATTTTTTTCTAGATAGGATTAGGTTAAAGTAATCAATTTTCTGTCAGACCTATTAGGTCGGCTGTAATAGATAATTTTGGATAAATCTTCCCTATATATACCACCCTCTGTATCGTTTAAAGGGTCGGTTGGTTGATAGTTTTTCAGTGGAGACTCGCACTGTATACCTGATATGTTTTCTGTAATCAAAGGCTGCTGAAAATCTTGGAGGAAAGATTGTCTGCTCTCTGTGTCTAATGGTTTTAAGAAGTGAATTTGGAATTCATGTGCTGCAACATGACTCAATAAGTTTTCCTATCTCTGTTTTTTCCATTTGATATACCGTCTAAATAGCAGGAAGAAAGAATAGCTTAGAATTAGTTTAAATACTCTCTATGCTCAATTTCTATTGTTTCTTTATGTTTTCCTCTGGATCAGTCATGAATATGAATTCCCTTCGGCTCATATTTCCCCTAATCCATTCATCCTTGACAGTTGTCTAGGAATTCTTAACTGCTCCTAGATAGAGCTCATTCACTTTCCCCCTTTAAGCACAGTGAGAGATTCTTTGTTGCCTCTCATTCCTTATCCCTCATTCCATCCTTTTAAGCTTTAAGTGTTGTTTCATGAGCAGCTACCTTGCTCCTTATTTCTCTTGTGACCAAGAAAACGCACCAGTAGCCTGACTCCTTGACTCCACGCACAATGGTTTGAAACTTCCAGACTATGCCTTGCCTCTCTGTCTGAACACATCAATTTTCCCACCCAAAACAAAACAAAAACCCTCTGAACTCGAGACCTAGCCTAAAATCCTTTTAAACAAAGCTAAATCATAAAGAGAGAGTCCTCTCTGATTTCAGGTTGGCTAGAACCTGCAATCCAAAGTTGGTCTGTGGTTACCTCGTCTGTATCCTTTTACGGAGCTTTAAGGACAACCCGAGTGATAACATCTAACATTGTAGGTTGTCGAGAAAGGTCCATACACATCATAGAGGATCCTTTCTAGGACTGCATGCGCTTTGTTGTCCCGATCATGGAATGTGGATTTTATGTACTTCTCCAATGTACATCCTTTGCATATATCCTACTCCTTAAGTGATCCTTTAGGGAGGCTAGTGGCTATTTGTTGTATAATATTCAAGGTACCACGATGCAAATGACAAAGTATTTTGTGTCAAAGTTCATCGACATCGCGACTTGCACTTTCTCCCCCTTTGTCTTAATGCAACACACTCTTCCACATCTAGCTTATACAGGTTCTTCACACGAACCTCGATTGGCTTCACCTGCCCTGTGGCTATGTGTCTGAGGAACACTTTTTCTTTGTTGAATATTACTTCACAACCATGTTAAACGAACCACATGGTGAATGCTAGTAGACGGACCTCTAATCCTTTACCTTTACCTTTTTTTACTAGCCCCTCGAATTGAAAATTTGAAGACAAAATATTTCTTTTCTCTTAAAAAAACGTCTTAAAATCCCCCTCCATGTAGTAGTGCTGAATGCAATGCCACACAAGTTGTATCTAATTGTATCAATAGATATGAAAGGGACAAAA
Source organism: Pinus tabuliformis (assembly GCA_031772625.1). Classification (NCBI taxonomy): domain Eukaryota; kingdom Viridiplantae; phylum Streptophyta; class Pinopsida; order Pinales; family Pinaceae; genus Pinus; species Pinus tabuliformis. The sequence goes on from CM062818.1 coordinate 1,690,696,965, forward strand.
GAGGAATTGGTGTAAGAGAAATTGTGTGAGTAAAAGTTGTCGCGTTCTTTCGCCTATCCCCACAGAAAAAAGAGCCCAAGATATCTTTGTCTTTATATAAGATAACATGAATGGTAAGTAAAATAACAACCTCGGTATAAGTACAAGACAATATTATTGATATTTTATCCTCATCATATTATAATTAAATAACAATAAATAAATACACACCTAAAATGAAAAATTCTAAATATAAAACAATAATAATAAATATACATAAAATAAAATGAATTGAAAATACTATTATTATTATTATTATTATTATAATAATAATAATAATAATAATATTATTATTATTATTATTATTATTATTATTATTATTATAAATTGTGTTGAAGTACTAATTGATTTATTAAAAACCCTTAAATTACTCAACTAACTAAATCCATTCGACTCAATTTATCTATATAAATAGACTTTATATAATTTAAATAAAACATTCTTACATAAAGCATTGCCATGCCAAGTTGTTGACCGGTAAAATTTATATTAAATAATTATATTGCGAATTAAAAAATTATATATTTTCATATTACCAATAAATAACATAGTTTATCAATTAACTCCCTTTCTGGTCGGTTTGAAATTAGGTTTCCCAACATCCACACTATATATTTGACCGCACTTTTATATTTTGAGGTACCGTCCTCCATATTGTTTACTTCTTTGTCTGGTAAAGCTTTGGGTAAACTCGATCGATCAGGAAATTGGTGTGTATAGAGTGCCCTAATGGACCCTATTCCGATGGATGTCGTTCGGAAGTGTCTGCTAAGGATGCCTTACACATCACACGATACGCTGAAAGCTGTGTGCAACAGCTGGGAGGCTATGGTCCGTAGCCCTACGTTCTACGCTGACAGGAAGAAATGTGGGATGAGCGAGCAACTTATTTGCCTGGTTCAAAGAGATATCAGGAATCACAGAGATATGAACCCTGACCCTGTCCTTGTAGTAACGGTATACGACCCTGTGAACGGCACCTGGCAAAGGCTACCTCCAATTGATGATCCCCACAATACTGAAATACCAATATGGTGTCAGTGCGTAGCTGTGAATCGGAAGCTACTTCTCATAGGCGGATTCCAACCGTCCAATGAAAGTTTTACGAAGAGTATCTATATTTACGACTTTGAATGTGCCAGATGGCGTAGTGGAGCTGATATGCCTACAGCTCGATCATTCTTTGCCTGCTCTGTCTCTTCTTCCACCGGACTTGTTTACGTCGCTGGCGGGATCGACGAGCGTGGTAGCCCTCTTGCAGCTGCAGAAGCATATGACGTGGTGAAAGACAAGTGGACAATTTTGCCTCCTATGATCGAACCCCACGGCCATGGATGCCGCGGTGTGTTCGTGGATGGTAAATTCATGGTGTTACACGAAGGCCAACCTGCAGAAGTTTTCGATCCGAGTGAGGGAACGTGGAAAATGAGGGCACATTGGTGGAATTTCGTGGGAGAAGTATGGAGAAGTTGTGTGATTTCATTCTTCTTCGGAGTTGCACGTGTTCACTGAACAAGGGGTGGAGAGGTACGATGTTGAGAAGGACGTTTGGAGTGTTGTAGCTACTCTTCGGAATCCCCACCATCTGGAGCTTTTTACGTGCGCTACATTGTGGCGCGACCAAATTTTTGTAAGCGTAGTGGGTGAGCGACCGCGTCCAACCCAGAAAAACACATCTCTTATCTGTTCAATATGTCAACCAGGCAGTTCATGGAACTTCACCGTGATTGTGGGGAGGACTTTGCGGGCATGATCCTATCTGCAGCGACCGTGGAGATTTGAAAGTAATTTTTAGATGCGCGCCCAATTTAATCATTGTGTTGTGTTCAATTCTATATCAGTTATTGCTTAGTCCAGCTAGTACAAGAAATGGTCTTTTTTGTGTTTTTCCGTTGTCAATTTTGTTTAAAACTTCTGTATGAAACTTTAAAAGTGGTTTAGTTTGTAAAGGTTGAATAAGAGATGTTCAGAGTGTTGAATTTATTTATTATTTCAAAAAAAATATTCTGTAGTATAGAATTAAAGAGTCTTGTTTTAATAAAAAAAAAATTTTTACCATTGTGAAGTTTTTTTCAAGTTCCCCTCAGAGATTCTTGTTTTTTGACACTATTGTAAATATCTTAAATCTCATTCTTAGGAAGATAACCCATATCCTCATTTAGCAAACAATTTTGAATCTAGGCCTTAATATCTCAGAGAGCTATATTGTTTTTTTTTTAATTTCTAAATATACCAAGTCATTGTTGTGGCTAATATGTCAGATTTTTATGGAATTGAAATGTGTGGAATTCTAATATAATGTGGTCTTAAGGCCACCGAACATCTTTTATGGCTTGAATGTATATAGAATATTTTAGCTATTGGGAACTTACCTTAAAATATATGTGATCCTTGCTCATAATGGAGGCTATTTTCAAAAGAATTAGGTACACATCTGATTTACCTCTTGAATAAATCCATTGCTTTATCTTTATATTATCCTCCAAGAAAGAATCTAAATGGAGTATCGAGTCTAACCTTTTAGACACTCTAGAATTACCAACATTCTAGTTTCTCCAAGTCATTTAAATATTTTCAAGATGGATATCTATTAAACCATTTGTCTAAGTAGCCCTAAAAAAAGAAAATTCAATATTTCATTAACCCCTAAGAAAAAATTAAGATCACCACCAAATCAAGAACCTTTCTTAGGATAATATGGATTTCTAGAAAGAAAAATACTTTAGATGTGCATAATAGCCAGATACCCTTTGGTTCTTTGTAATCTAGGTAAATAACTATCCCCTAAAAATATCTATTAGAAAGGGATATTGAATGTGCTTCATTCCCCTCCCATTTTATTTTTTGGATTATAATATTTTAGTATTATTTTCTAGATTGACCTTTCATTCACCTTTCTCCTAACATTGAAATTGAACAATTAGTTGGTATTGAATAGATAAATCTCTTGTACAAAACAAAAAGACTCTAGATCCTACTTCCTTATTAGTAATATCTACCATAGCAGAGGATTGTCCTATTTAATGTATTTATTGTTAGAATAGAGCATGCATAACACACATCAGATTTATACTCAGAGACAGACAAATGGAGAAACAACAAGATTACTTACTTAGAAGCAATGGAATGGATAAAACAATCACTGCAGAATAGAAATCACTTTGCATTACATAACAGGCTTGGGCCCTGGCTTGCTTTCCTTGGCCAGAGAAATTACAAATTTGTAGAGGCAGAAGAAGGATCTAGAATCATGTATGTGATTCAGATGGAGATCTGGAATGAACTCGGAACCACTGGCGGTGTAGGAGGATCTAGAATCCTGCATGTGATTCTAGAAACTACTGGAAGGATCTAGAATCCTAGAGATCTAGAAATATCTATGTAGAATCCTTAATGAATTTGGCTTCACACTTAACATTCTTCCCACTTGAAACCAAATAAGAGTGATCAAGTCACGTCAAGTCCTACCATACCTCTACATAACTCATGTTTATTTCGTCATAGAATCTTAGTGAGCATATGAGCATGATTCCTATTTGTGTGGATATTTTCCAAGGATAACTGTTATTCCTCCAACACATGTCAGATCCAATGGTACCTTAAGTCAATGTGCTTGGCTTTTAAATGAAATTCTAGGTTTTTCTCCAAGTGAATGGCACTCTGACTATCACAATATAACACATACTTGTCTTGCTTTATTCCTATCTCTCCTAGGAATTGCTGCATCCACAACATCTCTTTACGAGCTTTTGTTGCAGCTATGTACTTTGCCTCTGTTGTAGAGAGGGTTACTATTCTTTGTAGCCTTCACACCCAAGATAGTGCTGCACCTGCAAATGTATACAAATAACCTATAGTGGACTTTCTGGTATCCATATATCCAGCCATATTCGCATATATAAATCCTTCAAGCACAGTCTCATCATAACCAAAACATAAAAAATAATGACTAGTACCCTTGAGATACCTTAAAATCCATTTTACTGCTTGCCAATGTTGTTTTCATGGATTGGTATGGAACCTGCTCACTACTCCCACTGAATATGCAATGTCTGGTCATGTGCATGCCATGGCATACATTAAGCTGCCAACTGCTAAAGCATAAGGAATTCCGCTCATCTCTTCTTTCTCTTTGTCATTACTAGGAGATAATTCAGTACTCAGCTTGAAGTGGGCTGTAAGTGGTGTACCAATTGGCTTGGCATCCTTCATATTAAACTTGTCAAGCACCTTCTTGATATATTTTTCTTATGACAACCACAATCTTTTGTTTTTCCTGTCACGCATAATCCGCATGCCCAATATCTATTATGCTGGTCCGAAATCCTTCATTGCAAATTTGCTACCCAAATCTTTCTTCAACCTATTGATCTTATTCTTATCATGCCCAACAATCAACTTGTCATCCACATATAACAATAATATCATATACTTTCCTTGATCATACCTCTTGATATAGACACAATGGTCAGCTCCCAACCTCTGAAAACCATGTTCCAACATGAATGAATCAAATTTCTTGTACCATCATTGAGATGCTTGTTTCAACCCATAGAGACTCTTCTTCAACCTACAGACAAGGACTTCTTTTCTTTTTTCTATGAAGCCTTTTGGCTGCTCCATATAAATTTCTTCCTCCAATTCACCATGAAGGAAAGCAGTTTTTACATCTAACTTTTCACGTTCTAGGTCTAAAGCAACAACTAGACCAAGAATGACTCTAATGGATGACATTTTAACAACAGGTGAAAAAATTTCAGTGAAGTCAATACCTTATTTTGGGTAAAACCTTTCACCACCAATCTTGCTTTATACCTCTCCTTCTTTTTGTCACCTTCATGCTTAATCCTGTAAACCCATTTGTTTTGTAGATCCTTTCTACCTTTTGGGAGGTTTACCAACTCGCAAGTTTTATTTTCTTGCAAAGAGTTCATTTCTTCTTCCATTCTTTACTGTGCTCGACTTTACAAGCTTCTTGAAAACAATTAGGTTCACCTTCATCAGTCAACAAAATATAGTTTGAAGGAGGATACTTTTGTGAAGGCTTATGAGGCCTAGAAGATCTGCGAACGAACTGTGGTGGTGCATTATCAGGTTGAATCTCCTGTAAAGGTTCCTACAAGATTCCTTCTTCTTTTTGTTCATTATTTTCCGCTTGTTATTCTTCATGCTCCTAAATTTGTTGTTCATTTCTTGTATTGGTGGTATGTTTTCCTGTTGCTCTTCAAACCTGCCAATAACCCTTTTGACCTCCAACTCACCTACAGTGCTCTTGAACATTTCTAACTCATTAAATATAACATCCATGCTTCTAATAATTTTGTGTTTTACTCGATCCCATAGACGATAACCAAGATCTTCATCCGCATATCCCAAAAAAATGCATTTCATATATTTATCATCTAGCTTAGTTCTATTTTCTTTGGGAATATGTATGAATGCTTCACATCCAAAGATTTTCAAGTGAGAATAATTCAAATTATTACCAGTCCAAACTTCTTCAGAGATACCGCCATCCAAGGCTGTAATTGGAGATCTATTTATGAGATAGCAAGAAATCCTTACTGCTTCAGCCCAAAAATTCTTCTCCAAACCGGAATTGGACAACATACTTCACACCTTTTCCATAATGGTGTGATTCATCCTTTCTGTGACACCATTCTGTTGAGGAGTACCAGGCACAATCTTCTCATGCTTTATGCCAAACCTGTTACAATATTCCTTAAATGCATTTGAGCAATATTCTCCACCATTATCTATTCTTAAACACTTCAGCAATTTGTTAGTCTCTCTTTCAACATCAACATGGAATTTTTTAAATATCCCAAACTTTCCTTGATGCATCATCTATAAATGTTACAAAATATGATGCTCTACCATACACACAATGCTCACAAAGATCAAGATTGTAGGATTTCAAACCTGGCAATAAATTTTACCAATAAGGATTTTTAAGCCCTTTTCACTCATGTGACCCAAATTCTTATGCCAAAGATCTGTTGAATTTCCTTCTTTTGTGACAGCAGCCAAATCTGGTTTTCCTATCAGTGTCTTCAATGTGTATAATGTTCCTATCTTGGGTCCTTTGGCCACGACCAATGCACCTTTGCTAATTTTCCAGCCTCCTTTTCCAAAGCTTGTCGAATAGCCTTCATCATCCAGTCGTCCCATATAGATTAAAATCATGCACATTTCTGGTACATGCCTGACTTGTTTCAATAATATATCTTATCCATCTTTCATCTTGATCTGGACATCTCCCACTCCAACAATACTCCAAAATTGATTATTCCCCAAATGCACTCTACCATAATCACCGGGATTATATGAAACAAAACTATCTTTGCATGGGGTTACATGATGAGATGCCCCAGAGTCAAGGATCCAATCAAAGCTACTACTAGATGTATATACACATGCATCCTCTACTGAAATAGTAAACAACACATCACCATCTGTGGCTACAGCAGTAGTCTCACCTTCATTTTTGCTAGATGATTTGTGATTTGTACTAGATGGTCCCTGATCCTTTACTCCCTTCTTCCAGAATCGACATTCTTTCTTCATGTGCCCCAGTTTTCCACAATGAAAGTAGATGATCCTTCCTCTCCTTGATTTTGATCGGCCTCTCAATATTGATCGCCCTTGCTGACCTCGATCCATTCTCCTACCACTATCAGCTAGAGCTAGAGCCTCTCCTCCTTGGTTTTCCGCAATTGACTTGTGTCACAGCTCCTCATTCATTAAAATGCTGCTGACATCATCAAACTTCACAGTCCCTGTACTTGTTGAAGTGCTCATAGCTACAATTAAATTTTCTGAGCTGTCTGGCATATAACTCATTAGCAAAATAGCTCTAATTTCATCATCTAAAATGATTTTAATAGAGGCGAGTTGATTTGTAATAATATTAAATGCATTCAAGTGCTCAACAACTGAAGCACCCTCCTTCATTTTGAGATTATAAAGCTTCTTCATCAAGAACACTTTGTTTGATGCTGTGTTCTTCTCATATAGGATCATGGAGCTTCTTCCATAATCCTTCAGCCGACTTTTCTCTGGACACATTGAAATAAACATTCTTTGCTAAATATTGGCGGATTGTTGCAATCGCCTTTCTATCTAGCTTGTTCCACTCTTCATTTGTCATCAATGAGGGTTTCTTTGTTGTGCCCTCAATCAACAAATACTGATCCTTTAAAATCAATATATCCTCCATCTGTGATTTCCATAGGGAAAAATTAACCCCGCTCAACTTCTCCATATCTGTAAGTGTTGTCTCCATTTTCAATCAAATTCACACCCCAAAACATAAAAACTCCACTTAAAAATAAAAAATTTTAAAATATACTTTTCAAAATTCCAACATATAATTATATATGTTTCATAATAGATATAAAAACATATATAATGTTTTAACCTTTTCAAATTTCACACATACATATGTTGGTTTGAGAGAAAACTTGACGTATACGTGCAAGCTTGATGTAAAAAAAAACTTACAAACACCACGTTTCAACTCCAATCTCCATTGATCTCCACTTTTCAAACTCCAGCAACACGTTTCAACATAGGTCCATGACCTTGCTTTTCTTGCAGCAACTGTCTTTTAGTTCCAGCGTTCCTCAACTATTTCCTGCACAGATCCTTCAACAGCTCCAGGGGTAACAACCAACGTTTTAACGAACGCTGCTAGAGCAAGGCGATGGCACTAACCGGCTTGCACAGTGGATATTTGAACCTAACTCCGATACCAATTGTTAGACCAGAGCATACATAACACAACAGATTTATACTCAAAGACAAAAAAATTGAGGAACAACAAGATTACTTAGTCAGAAACAATGGAATGGATAAAATAATCACTGGAGAATAGAAATCACTTTGCATTACATAACAGGATTGGGCCTTGGCTTGCTTTCCTTGGCCAGAGAAATTGCAAATTTATAAAGGCAGAAGAAGGATCTAGAATCTTGTATGTGATTCAGATGGAGATCTAGAATGACATAGAAACCACTGGCGGTGTAGGAGGATCTAGAATCCTGCATGTGATTCTAGAAACTACTAGTAGTGTAGAAGGATCTAGAATCCTAGTGATCTAGAAAGATCTGATCCAGAATCCTCCATGAATTTGGCTTCACACTTAACATTTATAGGCATATTGGAATAATGATAACGCAACTTATACTAAATATGAAAATATTGTTTTTGAAGATTCGCATTACCCAGTTTGATATTCACTTCTTACCATAAAATATGTGTGATTCATCCCTTAATTCAAAATTCTAAGACCACGTTACAATTTTTTTCACTTGTAATTTCAATCTTGACCATACTAGAAATCGATATTCTTTTTTAGTGTTTCCCTCATTCTGAATTAAATGTTATGTTATATTAAAATAAATATTAAGTTCCATCACTTGTTACATAGGAAGGTCATAGGAGACTCCTCTGCCTATATAAGTAAATGGGAGATGGTATGCCCACATTGGTTCTAACAGAAATCTTAATTCTTCTGTATCAATATGACATTCTTTTCGTCTTAGTGTGATGTCAGTTATTTTCTTGACATGTTTTAAGTTTTATTTTTATTTTTGAAAAATAAGAGGTGAAATTTGAATTAGGGATTTTGTTGCCTTGATATCTGTGAGATATTTAATATTTACTATATATCATGTATAACAAAAAATACATATTTCCCTTTTACGTCAATTATAGAAAATCTATTGTAGTAAAATTTTGTGTCTAACATTAGGCCTTCATCATTTTAGGCTTAGATACTCCAATTTGCAACCAATGGATTTTGTTTTTCCTTCCTTGGACTCCCTGCAACAACTTGTACTCAATTTTTCTTCGCACTACAATTAGAATTAAGAGTGGAATCACCTCTTTTCTTATTATACATTTCCCACACTTTCTCCCTTGCAATTGAAGGTTTTCCATAAGCTCAATATTGAACCGAAAACTTTGATACCAAGTGTCTACCCTCTTGTTGTTTTTTTTTTCCATTGAAACTTACTGGACAAATTCATTTATATCTCTTCCTTTATTGGTAGGAATATGATATCACCATTTTCATGTTCAAGTATTTCTGTTTTATTTTACCTATGCTTTTGATAGGGATGCATACTAGAAATATTCATATATAGAATACATTTACGTTAATGTTAAAAGGATAAATGTTTTAACTTTCACTCCCATTTTATCCTCTAAATGATCCAATTGATATTGGTGAGTCTAGTGCATCATATTTGTTTCTCTTTATCTCTTTACCTATTAGTATATGGATGAATGGAGACCTTTATAGTTGGTGTGTTTTCATAATGGATGTATTTTTGGTTATATTTCCTCTCAAGCATAACTCTTTTATTAATGTGATCCACCCATTTTCACATTCTATTTATTTTTTGCAATTACTAGTCCAAAACTTTAAACGTCTTGTGTTAGTTCACAAATACGTTGAGCTATGTAGCTTATGGTTAAGAAGGCTCAAGAAGTAATATTCCTTGGCCCTTCAAATTTGATGCATTCCATTAGAATTGTCCGTACCTTGATTCCTTCATGATAGAATCTATAGAACCTATTCGTCTAAAAGTTACAACTATACATGTACGGTGTTTTACCCTAACACGTGTATTAGGATTCCAACTTATAGTATATTATAGTTGCATTGATTAAATTGGAATCTTTTCCAAGGTCCCCATCTATCCATCTTCCTTCATGAGAAATAGTTGGGTTAGTTCTCCAACCAGTTCTTGTACACTAGAGCTCAGACTATTGCTACTTAAGGCAGTATAATTAATAATTGTATATATCAAATTTACACATAGATAACTATGTATCAACATACCATGGTAGACTTGATAATGTTACTGGAATATACCATTGTGAACTATGACATGGATTTTTACTAACAATGAGATGCATTAAAGTATTGGGTAGGTATTTGTGTGGGGTTAGGCATACTCCAATAAGCCCCTATATTTTTCGATCATATCAAAACAACTACCCCTCTTGTTCCTCTTTCAATTTCCTAAACACTTCCTATGTAGGTTCCTACATACATCTAGTTTTTATTTAAGTTGTTGATAATGAGTGGGATGAATCAAACACACACCTATAGAGCACGTTATGCTCAAGTGCTACCACACTTATTTCAAAGGAACAATCAAGATCCTAAAGGAAACATACAATGGTTAGGATTTGTTTTTGCAAAACCATAGTGATTAAGGTGAAATGAGTCTAAACCTCTCTCTCTTATTATTTCATTGGGTACTAAGTTATATAAGATACCGGAGGTAGCCCCACTTATCGCCATCTCTTTGACCTCTCCTAAACAATGCACTGAGGTCATCTCCGAGAATAGGAAATTTGATTCCTTTCTCATTCACTCTCAAAGTAAGGGGAAGTTTGTAGCCACGTCCATGGCCCTCACCAAGGGTTCATCCAAGGAGTAGAAGCAAGCATGTGGATACAGTCATGGAAGAATACAGGGACATCTTCTCCTCACCCATAGGGGTACCCTTTCATTGTGAGGTCAAGCATTTAATCAATCTGAACCCGGGAGCACCTCTACCCAATGGGTCAATGTATCGCCACTGCATTATGGAAAATGAAGAAATCAAGCAGAAAATCAAAAAGTTGTTGCAAAAAGGGCACATTCGGCCAAGTTCTTCCCCTTGTGGGAGCCTGATTGTACTTGTATAGAAGAAGGATGAGACGTGGAGGTTTTGCATTGATTATTGGGAACTAAGAAAAATCACTTCCATGAACAAGTATCCAATCCCACATATTGATGACCTCCTACACTAGCTTGAGGGGGCCAAGTATTTCAGCAAGATCGATCTAAAGCTTGGTTATCACTAGGTTCCAATAGATTCCACATATGTATGGAAGACAACATTTAAATCCAAGGAAGGCCTTTTTGAATGGTTGGTTATGCCCTTCACGTTGACAATTTCCCCTACTACTTTTATGAGGCTAATGCATGACATCTTGTAGCCCTTCAAAAACTCATTTGTGGTGGTTTATGTGGACGACATCCTCATCTTGAGCAAGTGTTTGGAAGAAGACTTGCATCACATGTAGGAGGTCCTTCAAACCCTTTGGTAGCACAAACTGTGTGCAAACTTGGAGAAATCCACCTTTGGCATGAGCGAGGTCCAATACTTGGGTTACATCATTGATGAGTGTGGCCAGCCCCGACCACTATAATAGAGCATCACAACTTTTTGGGCCTTGCAATTTTTTATCGGAGGTTCATGTCAGGATTCTACCAACAGAAGGCATTCGTTGAGTTGAAGCACAACCTCTACTCTACATCAGTACTCACACTACAAGACCTACAACGACAATTTGAAATCGAGACAGACGCCTTAGACTATGCTATTGATATAGTCCTCAGCCAACATGGGCATCGAGTGGCCTATCATAATGAGAAACTTTCTGATACAATTCATAATTGTTGTTGGGCATCAGAGAAGGTATGTTATTTTCGTTTACCTTGTTATCTTTTCTTCAAGATTCAAAACCTTTTCACATCAAGAGCTACGCATATGGTAGAAAATATGATAAAATCTAGAAGGTTTATATGGAATATGAAATGACTAATAATTACCCTTTTTCTATGTAGGAAGAGGAGAGAACAGAGGACTGTCATCCCAATCAAAAGAACGAGAACAAGTCAATTGTTGTCCCTTTGGCAGGGAACTGCACTCAAACAAGGCAATCCAAATTAGACTGTAACAGCCGGAAAAAGGAAAAGGAGATCTCCAACAAAAGAACAAGAAGATAACTGCAAGTTAACATCTTGACGAATCCCTCAGGATCCTTTGATCCTGAGGGATTGCTATCTTAATGATCTTCTACATTGTTAATATCGTCATTTGGCTGTTATAAAAATGGGTAGCACTATTAGCTTGGGGGGAGAAGACTATTATTATTTTTTTGAAATTTTCTTTGGTACTTGAACTTTGATCATCGACTCTCTTTGAAGAGCGAGTCCTCGCAACTCCGTTTCATATTTCAATATAAAAACCTGGTTGTTGTTCTATCGTTCATTCTGGAGTAGCCTAAAGCAGTGAGTCCCTAGAGGCTAAGGACTCGGCCCTGGTGAATCACTTGCTCCTGTATCATATTTATCATTCATGTGTGGTTTGATTTCTTTCTTTCACTCTGCTCAGTAATCTAAAGCGCTTTATTGTTTTACATATCAACTCTGTTATACTTGATTAAATATTACTATTACTCACAACAAGAATGCTATGTTATCATTCTAACTCTGCATCACATTAGTGTTCCCCCCGACAAATCACATAGCATTGTTGTTCCTTATAGATTAACCGAGCTGTATTTTCTTGAATCAGTACTACTATATGATTTACTCTTAAAATCGTGGCTGTTTATTCGGAATTACTGCCTTGTTACCATTGTTGTTCTGAAAACAATGTCGTTCTGAAACAATTTTTGTTCCATTACAATTGTTGCTATTCTATAGCTGTGATTCATGTGTACTATATCGAGCTTTGATTACTGTTCCTTTTACTGACTAAGTGTGTTGCGTGTTTAACTTGGGTAGCTATACATTTTGATTTCAATTGCTGCTATATACTTTATTTCTGAGAGTTCACTGTTCCATTTCTGATTGATGTTCAAATCGGAAGCTGTTACTTAGTTTCCGTAGATTATAATTATTGCTGCATTCATAGGTTAAGGTGATGTTGTTCAATCTTATTCATAAAGATAGTTGTTGTTCCGTTTCTTGCTATTTGAAGATCATCATTGCTTTGGTGTGTAGAAGGTTTGAAACTGTAGTGAACATTGACCTATGCTATCTAGTTCCTAGTTTGATGATCCTTCTTTTGAGTGCTTCTTTAATTGCATCAGTTTACAGAGGGAAGAGTTACTGTTACTGTACCCTTGACTGATAAATTGTTGTCGCTTTCTGAACACATGATTTGAATTCCATGTTTCCTTCTGAAAATAGATTTCATTTCAAGCATCTATTTACTCTTGTATTGAGAGAACTATACTACTAGCATTACTCTGAGAAATGACCGCCTCAAACTAAGTACACTCTTTGAAATAACAAATCGTTCCTGGATTGACAATTAATGTAGGGTAAATGGAGGTGAAAAAGACCCTTTTTATTGCTTGACATTTTGGCACCGTTGTTATAGATAGTTTTGGGCACTGCAAACCCAATCATAAATGTCCATAAACCAAGGGCTCCTAAGTCCCTAAAAGTTTTGTTCTAACCCCTAAAAGAACAAGGTCAACTGATTACAGCATCTCCCAGAAGTTCTCCATGAAAAACTACTCAGAACTGGTCAAAACTGGACCATCTCACCTGCTCCATGGTCAAAGTGTGTTGCATCCCACCTAAATGCACACGGGAGGTGCGATGCATACTGAAAAGCCCTTCTATGGGGTATGATGGGCGAGAGTGGACAAATTGCAGGGTCAATCTGCAAGGTGGAGGATCATGGAATCTTCCAGAAACTTCTCCTGTGACACTTGCCTCTCTGCATTCACGCAGGGATGAGTAAGAGATCATCAATCTCCAAGTGGAATCAAGAACTATCAAAGAGAGGACACTAATCAAATCTCAAAAGCTGACTCACCCCCCTTGCAAACATCTATATATGGATCCCTCATCCCAGAGATCTAGGGGCTGGAATTTTGTATCTTGTAAGGAAGTGTTGCTGGTTTCTTGGTGTAACATCATAGTGTTGGGTGATCTAAGCTTTTCATGAGGTAAAGAAGGGCTTTCTTGCTGAGAGGATGATGCTGGGTCAAAAAAATTGGTTGTAATCCTCTTTGCTATTCTTGATTATTAATAAAGCTATTCAAGTTTTCCTCCACATTCTTGTATGATTGATGATATATGCATTTGTGTGGTCAATATATATCTAGTCCTATATTGTTTATGATAGTAGATCTATGTTCTTGGATAGTGTTATGCTACTTTGATCCCACAGGTTCTCTTTGAAGCTGGGTAGACGAGGAAGTGAGTGGAAAAGGTCTATCAGAAGGAAGTGGTTTTAGTTTGTTTGTTTCTAAGGTAGCTACCAGCCTTAGTGGGACTAGCAGCTCTGTATAGGCACTAGATTTCCACTGGGGAGCGAATATATTGTTTTTTTGTCTATATTTGTTTTCTTTATAAACTTACAGATGGAGCCTGAAGTCAAGGCAGCTAGCCTTCAAACTGCATTTGCTATGCAAGTGCAAAGCAGATCAATGATGCTTCAGTCTATCTTCGAGTTTTGTTTATGAACTGAACAATTGATTTACAAACTCTCTAATTGCCCTTGTGGTGGCTCTAGTAACTTCCTTAGATCTACCCTTGTGATTTATTTACTGATTACCACTTGCTCGGCCTAAATCCCTGAACTGAGCTACAAACTGTGACCCAGAACCCAGTTGAAGTCTCGTCCCTAGACCATCGCATTGTCTCTTCTTTGGAATCTGGATGCATCGCACTTCCCGAGTGTAGTAGGTGTGCTGCATCTCACTTTCCCTGTGTTACAGGTGCGCTGATCAGACAAGACCTCTTCTTCTCTTAGATTTTGGTTTCTGTGTTCACTCTTTTCAGATCTATTTAGGAGTTTTGCTGTCGGTAGTCAGTATACCTCTATTGAAACCCCCTTCCTTACCATTATTCCGCCTCCATTGTGCAAAGAACTGTAAATGTTTTTATGTATTGTGATCCATTTTCAGTTCTCTTTCACAGAGAAGTAGCGTAATTGAACTGTCGTTTCTTGATTTGGAAGTGTTGCAAGTGTCATTTTCAGTCATAGAAGAGAATCTGATTGTTCTTGATAGTCGATTACACTGTTACTCTTGTATTTGATTTGAATTGATAGTTTTTCAAGTGCCGAAAGTAAGTTTTCAATTCCAAATCGCAAAGTGTCGTCATTGTCTTCATTTTGTCTTGAAAAGAAACTTGTTAGTAATGTCAGTTTGAAAAATAATTCAGATTTGCGCTTAGCTTTCTTTTTATCATTCACACATTAAGATGGCTGAAAACAAATGCATGCATGTGAATTTGCATTTAGACTATTTGTTGGTTTGATTTAGGATAGTGCATATAGTGTGTGCTCTTTGCTCTATGTTGAAAGAATATCATCTCTCTTTCCTTAGTAGCTAGGATTTTCATTGCAAAAAGAAGATTAAATGATTGTTTATCATCTTCGATTGCATTTTAGGAATTGTACATCTACATCATGCGATCAACCTGAAAGGCAAATTTCTTAAGTAAGATCAACTGTAAAATAAATTTAATGAATCTAAAAACGCTTTGGAACCTAACGCACAACATTTAGAAGTCTAGGCTAGAGACGTATTCCAGCGTCGTAAAGCCTGGTAACTGTTGTTTTCATTACTGGTTGGCTGATTCCTCCACTTTGAGACGATAAGTGCTAGTACGGACTTTTCCTCCCACGTACCGTCGAGTATATATTGGGAGACCACAATAGGCTTTATCCTTTATCCATAGGAAGCCGTGTCTGCCGCCCTATCGATCACAATGCACTAAACACAACATTCGGGAAGATTGACTCCCGTACCGTAAAAAGTATTCTGCAGTTTTGCGATTGGTTTGGTAATCCCTCTGTCTAGATTTCCAGAGTAGTCTCTTTCATTCCTTTTCAGACTCCTTAAAGGAAAGGGTCCATCTGAGCACTTGTCACTTGTTAGATGATCCAAAAATACTTTATTATCATAGGTTATAAAATTGAAATAAAATAATTATTAATTTAAGAAATTAAATTAATAATTATTCTAGAATGATTAATTATTTTAGAGACAATTAGAATTAGTATATTGTTGTAACAAGATATGACTCTCCAAATGAGTCGTATCTTAGGCTCTATTATAGGAGATTAGTTAGCTAGTTGGTTTGAATAGCATTTATTGTAAATGGACACTTGTAAGTGATCCATAATTAGAGGTAGTTAGGACATGGAGCTTATAAATAGCTCATTGCAAGAGTGTTTGGTTGTTCGGGTGTAAACTCTTGCAAAATCAATTATGTAATTGTTTTTTTTCTGATTAATAAAATTACGTGTCTGAGGACACTTCTGCCATTATTGTGGTATCAGAGCTCCAGTAATGTTGCAGTGGATTTGAGGAGATTCCAACTCAACAAAGTCCTGGAAAACTCCATTCAGTTGGCCAGCAAATCATTGAAAGGATAAGTGGATCGCTGGGATTGTTCTAGCTCTTCCAGCAATCGAAAATTTCTTGGAACAACAACAGTTGCGTGGTTGGCCATCGGAGCCGATCCGATCTAAACGTTGGAAGTGGTGAAGACCCTCAATAAATTATAATGAAGCTGTGGATCTTCTCAATAAATTATTGAGTCAATCCCCGGATCTGTATTCTGTCGCTGCTAAGAAAATCCAGGAAATCACTGATGGATTGCGACAACAGGTCGCAGCGGAAGACGTGACCCAGAGATTGGATGAGGTGCTTGTGGATCCAGTTCAGAAGCTCAAAAATGGATTCTGCCACTTTAGAAAAGCGGTTTACCTAAAAGACGTGGATTTGTTCTCCAAATTGTCGCATGCATCTTAAAGAAACTCGTAACAATCGTGAAGCAGTAGCAATAAAATGGAAGCACAGACGTCTACCCCGCTGTAAGCATGAGTTTGCAAGATGTGGTTTTCATGACGTTCTGATAAATGCTTACGTGTCAATTTAGAAATTATGTTGCCTATTATGTTAAATGGATAGGGAGTTCTGGATATGATTTTTTTTCTTCACATTTGGTAAATATTTCCCTGTCGACTTCGAAATTATTTTGTGTATATTTGCGATAGATGGGGCATTGGGCAGTAGCAGGTGTTTTCCAGAAGGTTAATATTGCATTTTATTATTATTGTGATTTGGAGAGGAATTTGACTTTATGTAGAGGAAGATATAGAGGTTTCCTTTGAGCTTTACGGGGATTTCTGGATCTCTTAATTATTAAGTTAATCGCTCGGCTTGCTTATTTCACTAAGCGCCAGGGCGTCAAATTTCTTGATTCGGCTAAAGATTTAATGATCCGAGCCTTCTGTTGAATTGCCTTGCAAAAGATCTTCAGAGCACTTAATTCTTTTGAGGTTATTCTTCAGATCCAGCAATTTTTTTTAGGGGAAATGATTCTTGAAGATTTCTGTTGACATTTTGACGCTCCTGTGCTTTAAGGGAAGGTGTAGTTGTGTGCATTTTTCTTTAATCCGTGGGCCAAAGCAATGCTGCATTTATAGCTGCCGATATACGTTGCAGCAATATCTGGCTACTTGAGGATTGCAGCTGGATAGGGATTAATCTGTGGTTTCGCTCTGGGTATGCAAAGATCTGGAATTGTAATGGCATGGAACGTGTTCAAAATTTGCACGGCACTCAGGGGCCTATAGCTCAGTAGCATTTGACAAGTGAAAAGATCCAGCGTTCGACAGTTTTTTTAAAAAAAAGGTGAATCTTTGCTGGAGAGAGATGGAATATTTTTTATTTTGTAATGTTAATGAAGTGATAAGTGGAGTTTTGTTTTTTTTATGGAGTGATAAGGTGTAATTATATTTTGAAATTTTGTATTTTAGTGGAGAAATAAGGTGCAATAGCAATTTGTAATTTTTGGAGCAATAAGGAGATTTTTGTTTGTAATTTTTTTGAAGAAGATAATTGTAACTCAAAGTAATTTTACTTTGAGGGGGGGTAAATTTTTTTAATAGATTGTGCAAAAGCACCATTGTAAAAAGTCAAATTTTGAAAGTTGCCCTGTAAAAATTTGAGAAATTGACTAGAGCCAAGTGCAAAGCTCAGTCAATATTCTCCTGTTTTGACGACTATTCGAGGGTCAAGGCCAAGCCCCGATAGATCGTGATTTTTGCGTGGTGTGTTGTGCTGACTATCTTGTACTTTCTGTTCTGCTTCTTGGTGCATCTCTTCAACGCTAAAAATGTCTAAGTTGATTAACTTATTTTCTGATTCCGACAAACTTGAAGGCACCAAATCTTATAAAACGTGGCATCGTCTTATTGAAAGCACACTCATTTACAATGAATTATGGCAAGGAATATGTGATGGAGATGTAAAGCCGAATAAACCCACAGATGCAGATCCACTGGCAAAATGGGAAATCAAGAATGCTAAAGCCTTAGCTCTTATTAAATCGTCTGTGAATGATGAAATGTATGTACATATAGAGAATGCCACAGATGCATGGACTGCCTTGAAAACTTTTAAAGACCTCTTTGATACTCACCCAGAATCAAAGAAGGTTGATCTACAGTTAAAATTGTTGCAACAAAAATTAACTGAAGATGGTGATATTCTTGAATATCTCTCCAGACTTAAGAATATTAAGCAGGAAATTATTAATGCTGGTTTTCCCGCAATTGATGATAGCTTTATGGTCACAATTGTAATTGTTGGGCTTCCTTCTTCCTATACGCATTTTTTAGAAACTTTACAAGTAACTGGGAAATTAGAAAAACTAAAGTTTGATGAACTTTGTGAAATGTTAAGTCAACATGATAAAACTTTTGGGAAGAAGAAGAAAGTTGGTGAAGATGTTTTTCAGCACAAGTAAGTCATCAGCAGATAGTTCTCGAGGAAGAGGCAGATGGAATCAGAATCAAGCATCACATAATCGAGGTCGAAGCCAAAGCAGAGGCAACAATTTTAACAGAGGAGGAAGAAATAATTTTCAAGGTAGAGGAAACAACCAAGCAAGAGGCAATTTTCAAGGACAAGGGTATAATAGTCAAGGTAGAGGACAATCTCAAACTAGAGGTCAAAGCAGAGGCAAAGGACAATCTTCAGGACGAGGAAGAGACTTAAGTCAAATTGTATGTCGAAGATGTAACAAAGTTGGCCATTATGCTGAAGATTGTCGAACATCACTTAATAAAATTCCCAAGTTTCAGCAGCATTCAGCACAATTTGCAAATGATCAAGATGAAGATAGCTCCGAATATGTTTTTACTTCCTCACCAGCATCACAAATTTCATCTCATCTTAGAAGTGACTATGAAGATGCCTGGATCTTGGATTCCGGGGCAACTCAGCACATGACTTGTCGACGTGATTTTTTCTGGAATTTTCAAGAATGCCAACTTAATTCAATTTTTCTTGCTGATGATACAAAACATACTCCTTATGGAAAAGGAGTCGTAAAAGTTTTTCTCCCTGACATTGGAGAAAAATTGATTTCCAATGTATGGTATGTACCTAGTTTCAAGAAAAATTTGCTCTCTTTAGTCACGATTCGACAAGCAGGACATCAGGTGATTATGGAAGATGGTTTAGTGAAGATTAATTCAGTGAAACAGAACTTGAAAACAGTTATGACAGGTTATGAAGATGGAAAACTGTTACGGATGAAAGGGACAGTTATTCCAAGGCATTCTGATTTTGCAGGGGCAGTGACTACAGATATTTCACCTATCAGACTATGGCATGTAAGATATGGACATTTGAATTTTGAGAGTCTTTCTCAATTGCAGAAACAAGGAATGGTTAAAGGACTTCCCACATTCAAAAAGGAAAATGCAAAATGTGAGGCTTGCATTTATGGCAAACAAAACCGAGAAAGTTTTCCAACAAGTTCATGGCGTGCAAACAGGCGGCTACAACTAGTTCACAGTGATGTTTGTGGTCCACTACAAACTTCATTTGGTGGTTGCAAATATTTCTTACTATTCATTGATGATTTCAGCAGAATGACTTGGGTTTACTTCTTGAAGAACAAGTCAGAAGCATTTGATAAGTTTAAAATTTTTCGCCAACTTGTTGAAAATGAAGTCAACGAAAAGATAGGTACTCTCAGGACGGATAATGGGGGAGAATTCACTTCAAATGAATTCAAAACTTATTGCAGTGAAAATGGCATAAGACGACATCTCACTAATGTTTACACTCCACAGCAAAATGGAGTAGTCGAAAGAATGAATCGCACTTTGTTAGGAATGGCGAGATCCATGTTAACCTTCAAGAGGTTGAGTCCAACATATTGGGCGGAAGCAATTCATACAGCTGTCTACTTAAGAAACAGATCTCCAACTGCTTCTTTAGACGGAATCACACCTTATGAAGCTTGGTTTGGTTTCAAACCTCGAGTTAAACATCTTAGAGTTTTTGGATCAGTGTGTTATGCCTTAGTTTCGAAAGAAAAACGAACTAAGCTTGACTCAAGAAGTTTAAAATGCACAATGATTGGCTATTTTGATGAGAAGAAAGGGTATCGTCTTTTGACCAATGGAAAATTCATTGTGAGCAGGGATGTCATTTTTGATGAAACAGAGAGTAAGAGTGCTGAAGAAATTGAAAATCTTCTTCACAAATTAGAAACTAAGGGAAGTAAAAGAAATGGACAAATGCAAAGTCAACCAACTTCACCAAATTGGTATGAACTTGATTTTCCTTCCTCTGAAGATGAGTCATCCAGTCCATCTACATCAACAACATCATCTGGGTCTTCTGGCAGTTCATCCGCATCTCCAAGCAGCAGCAGTTCTTCAGACAGTGAGTCTCCACATTCTTCACCTGAACGACGTACATCAGTTTATATTAATCCTCTTTATAATGATGGGGACTTTACAGAAGCACAAACAAGTGAGCACCAACTTCCGAAATGGGCAGTTCAACTTTTGAAAGATGTAAAGCCTGATGAACAGAATAAAACTGGCACCAAAAGGGCACATAGAAGTGAAGGCAATTTTGCCTTGATAGCAAATGATTTTACTGAACCTTCCACATACAAAGAGGCAGTAAAACATAAAGAATGGCAACAGGCTACGGTTGAAGAATATAAAGCAGTAATTGATAACAACACTTGGAAACTTGTTGAATGTCCAGCAAATGTGAAACCCATAGGATGCAAATGGGTTTACAGAATTAAGTATAATCAGAAGGGTGAACTTGACAAGTATAAAGCACGACTTGTCGCAAAAGGTTTTGCGCAGCAGGAAGGCATTGATTATGAAGAAACCTTTGCTCCAACAGCTAAATGGAACACCATCCGATTAACACTTGCATTGGCCGCTCAAAAAGGATGGAAAGTTCATCAAATGGATGTGAAAAGTGCTTTTCTCAACGGGGATTTACAGGAGGACGTGTATATGACCCAACCACCAGGTTTTGAAGTGGAAGGACAAGAACATAAAGTCTGCAAATTGATCAAGGCTTTATATGGGTTAAAACAAGCTCCCCGAGCCTGGTATGCAAAGATGGATGATTACCTTAAGAAAGTTGGTTTTCAACGAAGTGAATCTGATGATACTTTGTATGTGCGACATCAGGGCAAATATCTGGTAATTCTTGTTATGTATGTAGATGATTTGATCATCACTGGCAATCATGATGATCATATTGCGCAGGTAAAAAAGGAGTTACATGCAGGTTTTAAGATGACAGATTTGGGATTACTTCACTACTATCTTGGAGTTGAAGTCTTCCAACGTCCACATCATATTTTCATTTCTCAGAGTAAGTATGCCGCAGAGGTTCTTCAGCGATTTGGCATGCAAGATTGCAAGCCCGTTCTCACCCCCATGGAGCAAAACTTGAAACTTTCAAAATTTGAAGGGGGGGAAAAGGTGGACAGTACGACTTACAGACAGTTGATTGGCAGCTTGATTTATTTGACAAATACTCGTCCTGATCTATCTTATGCAGTCAGTATTCTTTCACGTTTTATGCAGGAACCACGAGACAGCCACTGGAATGCAGCCAAAAGAGTTCTTCGATATATCCAAGGAACAAAAGATTTTGGTCTTCTTTACACAAAGACTAAAAATTTTGTACTTGGTGGATATTCTGATGCCGAATTTGCTGGGAGTATTGATGATCGAGCATCAACATCAGGTTATTTAATGAATATGGGGTCAGCAGCAGTATCTTGGAGTTGTAAGAAACAAGCTACAGTGGCCACTTCTTCAGCAGAAGCAGAGTACATTTCAGCATGGGAAGCAGCATGTGAAATTGTTTGGTTGCGCCGAATTTTGCAGGACTTGGGCATTTCTCAGGGAGAAGCTACATCATTGTTCATTGACAGCCAGTCAGCCATCAAACTTGCCAAGAACCCAGTTTTTCATTCAAAGACAAAGCATGTGGACACCAAGTATCATCATATCAGGTCTCTCATTGCCAAAGATGTCCTCAAACCAGTTTATTGTCCTTCCGAAGATCAGATCTCCGACATTTTCACCAAACCGCTTGGCAGAATAAAATTTACTAAGTTCAGGGATGAACTTGGTATCTGTTGTAATGTATCTTTGGATCATAGGGGGGAATGTTAGATGATCCAAAAATACTTTATTATCATAGGTTATAAAATTGAAATAAAATAATTATTAATTTAAGAAATTAAATTAATAATTATTCTAGAATGATTAATTATTTTAGAGACAATTAGAATTAGTATATTGTTGTAACAAGATATGACTCTCCAAATGAGTTGTATCTTAGGCTCTATTATAGGAGATTAGTTAGCTAGTTGGTTTGAATAGCATTTATTGTAAATGGACACTTGTAAGTGATCCATAATTAGAGGTAGTTAGGACATGGAGCTTATAAATAGCTCATTGCAAGAGTGTTTGGTTGTTCGGGTGTAAACTCTTGCAAAATCAATTATGTAATTGTTTTTTTTCTGATTAATAAAATTACGTGTCTGAGGACACTTCTGCCATTATCACTTCAATCTCATTAAAAATCGAAGGCGACTAGAGTCATCTTTTGTTTTTTCTCGACTCTTAAAAATTGAAAAAGCAAGTTGTGTCAAAGCGTCTAAAATTTATTTTAATCAGAATAAACATCACCTTTCCTACGTTGGTCTTAGGTTGAGAAAAATGGAGTCCACCAACCAAGGATTTCCCATTGGAGGAAATCCTAGTCCTTTCTCCTCTTGGGGAGATGTTGGTGCACCCCATATGGCCACATTGTCGCTTCCGGGATTGACAATCGGCTTGCCCGTATGGCTCTTCACGACCTCCGTCGTTCATAACACCATGATTCCTGAACAATCAAGTCAACAACTAAACGATACCAAAGTTAGCCCCCAACATTCTACTTCGTCCAGTTCTCCCTCTCCTCCTTCCTCTTCGCTTGATCAAGCTGGTAAAGCCAAAAATCAAGTAGCTGAGAAGAAGAAAGAGAAGAAGAAGAAGGAGCCAAAGGCGAAAAGGGGCGACCAGGCATCGTCTAGCAAAAATCCACACACTGCACCGCCTAGGCATAAATCACCATGTGTCATTTGCAAAGGAGACCACTATGATCGAGATTTTCCTTGCATCCCTTGGATCTTAAGGGACTGGTCTCCTCATTTGCACAATCCGGTGTCATCAACCTCTGATGATCATGTTGAAAATACACCGTCAACTAGTGAAATTGAAGCCCCTGGACAAAAAGGAAAACGTAAATTTCCTTGTAAACTGTGTGAAGGCAATCATGCCGTCCACCGTTGTCCCTTCTTAGACAAGGCTAAAAGAGTTTTGGACGATCGTCTGGTTTCACAGTTATGACTTCCTCCTAGATATAAGAAATTCATGCCGAGTCCATCACTAGTTGAAAATTTGGCTGACATGCCATTGTGGTCGGTCGAAGCATCTATCATTGAAGATAAACCATCTGAATCCACACCACACGAAAGTCAAAAGGTCGAGGCGGCAATTGACCCAGTCTTGCCTTCAGAGGATCCATCCTCAGATGATACAATCACCGGAGAGAACAAGAACGACACCGTCCAAATTCTCTTCGTAAGCACAGACTCCGATGAGCATGGAGGCAGTCTACCCGTTCCTTTACCGCAGGAAGGAAGTTTATCAGAGTCATATCCGGCCGTCTATTCGATCCCACCTCCAAGTAACCTAGTTGTTTCCTTCGATTGGAATCTACTAGGCAGACCCCGCTTACTGGCTAGTGTGCCATTTCAAATCATTGCTCAAATATCTAGAATGGTCATGGCCGGTACCATCATAGATGAAGGGGCTTCTGTGAGTATCCTTTCCTCAACTTCTTGGAAAGCGCTTGGTTCACCACCGCTTTTGCCTGAAATGAGAAATCTAACAGGCTTTGACAAAGGAACCAGTCGACCGTTAGGGATCCTTCCCAATGTGCCAATAACATTGAGAAGGAAAACCGTTCACATGAACTTAATGGTAGTCCAAGGACCCCTGGATTATAATCTACTCCTTGGAAGTGACTATATTTATTGCATGGGAGCCGTTGTCTCCTCACGCTTTAGAGTAATGTGTTTTCCGCAAGAAGGAAGAATGGTCAAGCTCGTAGACCAGCTTTCATTCCCCGGTTCACACATAGCAAATAGTCAAATACCATCCCTGAATGGTCTTTTCACGCAAGGAATGTCTCATAAATCCCCAGTTCTTCCACCTGATGAGCGCGAGTGATTCGGAGGACATGACTGAAACCCAGGGGGCATGCACCCTGGTCTATTTCGACACGAAAACCTTGGGTATATGGTAGGTTTCCGCGAAGGATATATGACTAGTTTATGAAATTAGACTGGAATAAGATTCCTTTGTCAAAGTTATGTGAGTGGAGCCAGTTGCGCCACTCACCTTTGTTTATTTCGGTAGACATCGCCGAGGAAGTGTTTTGCCTGAAGTATGGATAGAACAATCTTTGGTAACCTGGAAATTTTTCGCTATACCTGGGGGCATGCAAAACTTTTGGCGTGCAAGCGAAGAGTGACCATTTATTTTTTAAATTTGTAGGTCCTCTAACCCTTTAAACCCGTAGGATTGGTCGTTTCCTAACTTGCATAAAGAAAGGATGTGGGGCAAAGCTTTGAAAAAATGCTATTTTTTAAATGAGACATCCTTATTATACGACTGGATCGAGCAGTTTTAACGCGGAATTCAAGCTCGTTAAAAAATAAACATAAGCAATGAGCAAATGTTCCCCCAGAGTTTAAGATCATTAAAAAATGAACCAATTTCCGGTAAATAACCATCGTGAATGTATTATCATTAGCCTTTGAAGCCTTGGTCGTGTTCTCATCATCACCTCCACTCTGTATCGGCCGATCATTCACCTCCATTTGATTGTTTACCCTTTTTGAGGAACAGTTGCGAAGAGTGATCCTGTGAGCCATCCTTGTGACACTTCTATGATTGGAAAATTCCAAACCTTACCTGGAATTAGTTGCTACCCAAATTTATCACTCGTTCCTCAAAAAACGAGTCTCCTTTAAGCTCTTTTCAACTTACTCATAAAATATGAAAAGATTGCCGAGCAATTGGCCTCTCCAGCTCGTTAAAGTGACCGGAAGTGCTATCCCTCCGTTAGATTTTAATCTTTTTGGACTTGAGGGATTATTACACAAAAAGATCGAGCACTTGTTTTGTTCGGCTCGTTAAAAATACCGAAAATTCATCCCTTTTGTATTATTTTATACTTTTTCGGACTCAAGGGATTATATGACGAAAAAGGAGTATTGGAGTTTTCTTTACGTCCCTTTTTCAGACTCTCTAAATTGAAAAGGACCGAGTTATCTTTGTCGTTAAACTCGTTAAAACCAAATAGTGACAAACTTGTCCATACAGATAAGAACAAGTTTCACTATCACTAGGCTCGTTAAAACATAGCGATGGGTTTGCCTGAAGGGAAAATTATAGAACAAGCATATGTTATCCTCCTCAAGCTTGACAAAAATAAAGAGGTATTAGTCAGCAATGACTGGGGAAAAATTGGGAAGGAAACTTGAAGAAACTTTATTGGTAGCAAGTCACTCTTGAACATGACACTTTCACTCCGCATCTGAGTCGGGTTGGGTTGTTCCGTTCACTGGTCATATCACCATGCGTCCATCACGCCATCCATATTTGGGGTTAATGCTACCAATCTATCATGTCAGTGTCGCCGGTATGTTCAAGAGAAGTTGCTCAGAGAATTCACCTGTGTCTCATCCACTGCAATACATTTACGCTCCATTCTTTCATGACTGCCACCCTAAACCTTATATCACCAGATCGTTTTCACCTCCATTAAAATCATTTGCTCCGTTCCATGTCATTGATGTGGGATTCACTAAGGCCCTCCTATGACGGATCACTTCTTTTCGACATCAGCTCATTATCCAAGAAGTCGAGCTAGGAACAACCCTTTCAGTACTTTGAAGCTTGCATGCCTCAATGACAAGTTTCTCACTTCCGGGGACAGGTTTACATCAATGGCCTTTGATCGAAAGATTTTGCGTGGTGTTCGACGCCAAGTCCCTTTATTCACACCACGTGAACTGTACTGTAGTACCTTGAGGGTCATCATCATTATCAGTGATTCCTCTCGTGCCTGTTAATAGCTTATATCATTGGCTGGTAATCAGGCGATGTCTTTCCATGTTCGAATCCAGAACATCTCTCACATGGATCGACTTGTACTTTGAGTGAAGATCGAATGAGATTGAAGACCCCGGATCTAGTTTCATCCATCCGAGTTGCGATATATATTCGGGAAAATAAAGACATCAAATGTACATCATTACTGCACAGATAATCATCCAATCCAAGGGATGATGGCTCTACCAGAAACATGAGTCTGCACTCAGACAATTGTCTGTCTTATGTACATGAAAATGAATTTATAAAGTTGAGCATGGGAATGCCCGCCTCAGCTAGATCATGAAAATATTATGACGATAATGTATTGTATTTTACCTTATTACAAGTCGCCTTCCATCTTGAAAAAACTTCGGATCCTCATGATAAAGCATTTCACCCAACATCAAAAGATTAACGACCTCATGCTTTAGGGGGCAACTGTTATAGACATTTTTGGGCACTGCAACCCCAATCATAAATGTCCATAAACCAAGGGCTCCTAAGTCCCTAAAAGTGTTGTTATATCCCCTAAAAGAACAACGTCAACTGATTACAGCATCTCCCAGAAGTTCTCCATGAAAAACTACTCAGAACTGGTCAAAACTGGACCATCTCACCTACTCCATGGTCAAAGCGCGTTGCTTCCCACCTAAATGCACATGGGAGGTGCGATTCATACTGAAAAGCCCTTCTATGGGGTGCGATGGGCGAGAGTGGACAAATGGCAGGGTCAATCTGCAAGGTGGAGGATCATGGAATCTTCCAGAAACTTCTCTTGTGACACTTGCCTCTCTGCATTCACCTAGGGATGAGTAAGAGATCATCAATCTCCAAGTGGAATCAAGAACTATCAGAGAGAGGACACTAATAAAATATCAAAAGCTGACTCACCCCCCTTGCAAACATCTATATATGGATCCTTCATCCCAGAGATCCAGGGGCTGGAATTTTGTATCTTGTAAGGAAGTGCTGCTGGTTTCTTGGTGTAACATCATAGTGCTGGGTGATCTAAGATTTTCATGAGGTGAAGAAGGGCTTTCTTGCTGAGAGGATGATGCTGGGTCAGAACAATTGGTTTAATCCTCTTTGCTATTCTTGATTATTAATAAAGCTATTCAAGTTTTCCTCCACATTCTTATATGATTGATGATATATGCATTTATGTGGTCAATATATATCTGGTCCTATATTGTTTATGATAGTAGATCTATGTTCTTGTATAGAGTTATGCTGCTTTGATCCTACAGGTGCTCTTTGAAGCTAGGTAGACGAGGAAGCGAGTGGCAAAGATCTATCAGAAGGGAGAGGAATCAAGCAAGGAACCAAGCGCAAGACAGAGGTTGGTCTCCTTTATTCCCCTCTTCTCTACTTCTCATAAAGGAAAACGAAAGTGGTTTTAGTTTGTTTGTTTCTAATGTAGCTACTAGGCTTAGTGGGATTAGCAGCTCTGCATAGACACTAGATTTCCCGATAACAACCGTTGCCGGGGAAGACTGTAGCCATTTGTCTCTTTTCCAGAGTAGTGTAAGAACCTGTTAGGAAAGAATTGGGTTTTAAAAACAGAAGGTAAGAACCTGCGTACGAAGTATGTAATAGCCCTGTGGTGGGCTCCAGTATTGTAGCAATAATGCTACAACTCCTGGAACTCCCTTCTTTAATTTTATCAACCCGGTAGTTCGTAACAAACTTGGAAGCGACGGTGCTGTATGCACAAGTACTAGCTCTTGCCGCAGCTGTCACTTGGTCAGCTGGCACAAGTCCACTAGGAGCTTAAGCCAACTTCTATGAGCTCTTAGAAGAAGCTTTTTAATTGATGGATGAAAGCTAACTCGAAGGAGGTTGATCTACTTGTGGAAAGAAACTGAAAGCCAAAAAGAAACGCAAACCCTAACAAACCCTAATTCTACCAGCTAGTCCTACTGACGCAAAGGAGAGCATGCAAACTACTAAAAGAGATGCCATTACTTCTATGAAGGTAAAATACATGTGTCTAGACTACCTCTATCTGAAGAAAACATCTTTTTGTATTTTTGTTTAAGTTGTTGGAATTATCATGCATGTGCTTCTAACTATTTTTGACTGTGCAGAGGTGGATCAAGGAGGAGAAATGCTTGGGAAAGGTTGGGAAGGTTCAGAGAGGGTCTAAGGGGTCCCTAACACCCTTCCAGAGAGTCTCACAAAGTTTGGCTGCCAAGAAACCGTGTTTATGAGCTTCTACAGGAAGTCTGCAGGGGTTCTACAGGACGTTCAGGATTTCTACAGGATGTTCTGTAATTCTTCTACAGGATGTTTCGAAATGGGATTTTGGAGCATGGATGGAGGGAAAAATATGGAGGAATGAGTATGGAGGTGAAATAGGGGTGTGAAGAGGTCTAGGACTTGGTGGATGAGGCTAAGGAGCGATTGGATTTATTCAAGGATGGAGGAAGCGATGATGCACAAGAATGTAGGAATTAGGGCAAGGTGGGGAAAGTATGGCAAATGAAGGGTACGAATCATGGACTAAGGGTTGGAGCAGATTATCTGATGGATTATGGGTAGATAGAGAAGGATAACAGGTGCTCTGCAAGTTATTTTTCGAATTTAACAAATGAAGACTTGGAAAATCAAGAACCTAATTACCTTGACCTAATCTGACCTAGATAATAGCAAAAGAAATGGAACAGAAGTTTATTTGCACAAAATCAGATGAACTAACTATGCAACTAAGCAATCATAACCCTAAGCATGCAGTCAAAACTGATATCAAGTTTGACAACTAAGAATCCAACACTAATACTTGCATGGTGAAGCAAAACAACGTTTTTGTGGGCAGCAAGGTCACCTTTGTCCCAACTCACGATCCCACTGAGGGAGAGGTAAGATCAGAGGTGCTTGAGCCCCTTTTTCCAAGGATCCTTTATGTTATTAATCTATCCAAATCAATATGAACATGAAAATCTACTTTAATCATCAAAAGCAACCTAAATAACACAACAAGTTTTAAATCTAAATAGCAGATTTTACTCTAAGAATGCAGCAAAGACACATGAAAGTAAACAAAGGAGGTACTGGGCGCTTGAGATGGGCCCAACCCCAAGAGCTACAGCCTCCTATGATCCGGATCTTGGGAGGGGGCCCCCAAGATCTAAAATATTGAAATGGATCTTGGGGGGAGAGAACCCCAAGATCTGAAAAATTGAAATTGCCAGAAGAAAAATAGGAGAATGCCCAATAAACAAAAACCACAAAGAGACTTTTTATTAAAACCCAAGTGGAAATAAACTAGCTAGGGCAATGGTAGCTTATCTCTGAGAAGAGATGTGGTGGCTACATGCCTCTGAACTGTAAAGGCTACATTGTGGCGGACAATCTGTCCTTTTACAAAATGTGACTTGTTACTTATAGTATTTTTCAGTTACAATACCACGGGTCAATTCCATGGGTGAATGAATACCATGGGTGGATTTTACAATACCACGGGCAGATGCCATTTACAATACCATGGGTAAATTCCATGGGTGAATACCATGGGTGGATTTTACAATACCACGAGCGGATGCCATTTACAATAGCATGGGTAAATTCCATGGGTCGATGAATAATATGGGTGGATGAGTACCATGGGTTGATGCCATTTTCCATTCGGATCATTCCTCCCTCCTTAAGAAGCAATGGTCCCCATTGCGTAAAGTTCCCTCCTGCAAAGCCTTTGTTGAATATGAAGAGCCACTAAAGATAAGGGTTTTACGTGGTTAACCCAAAACCCTGATAAACGAAGATCCGAGGATAGAGATACCCTGTAATGCTTGTGACCAACTGTGATTCTGACAGTGTGTGGCCTAGAAAATGGACTTCGATGAACTGTGGGTTTGTGGATGACCCATAACCATGAAGAACGAAGATCCGAGGATAGAGATACCCTGTAATTCTTGTGACCAACTGTGATACTAACAGTGTACGGCCTAGCAAATGGACTTCGATGAAGTGCGGGTTTGTGGATGACCCACAACCGTGATGTTGGTTGCTGATGAAGTAGCAGGTGCCTACATAGCCTGGGGTGGGAGGGCACATCTCCAAATAACCCAAGCCGATTGATTCTATGTTGAAAGTGATGAATGTGAAGCAGGTGCCTACTAAAGTGGGGTGGGAGGGCACGTCTCCAATGGGAACCCACTCCGAATGCTGCTCCGGAATTAAAATGGACATAACTCGGCCAATATAACTCATTATATTTATTATAACCTGTTTTTAGAAGCAGAAGGATCATTTTGCATCTTCCCATGAGTTGGAAATCCTTATCTGGACACTCTAAGATCTCAGATTCGCGCTGCAACAGTTCCGCCGTCACAAAAATTCTGATAAAATAGCTGATTTTAAATCAGCGATATCTTCCACATCCGAACTCCGATTCGACCCATTTTTTTTTGAAATTGGGTGATTTTTAGAGAGGAATCCAGATCTGGTATTTGTTTTTGTAAATTTTTTATCAAATGTTTCATATCTGATCTGCAAACGTGCCGCCCAAAAAAATTCCTGCAAAAAATTGAGAAGAGAAAAATTCTTCCTGCTAGACCCAAGAAAGTGCTCTGTGGAGGTTGTAGCACATGCCTGAAGTTTGTTGAATATTGCTGCAAAATTTGAAACTGAAATATGCATCAAACCCTCATTCCCATGGAATCATAACCTGCTCTGATACCACTGATCCGGATCTTGGGAGGGGGCCCCCAAGATCTAAAAGATTGAAATGGATCTTGGGGGAGAGAACCCCAAGATCTGAAAAATTGAAATTGCTAGAAGAAAAATAGGAGAATGCCCAATAAACAAAAACCACAAAGAGACTTTTTATTAAAACCCAAGTGGAAATAAACTAGCTAGGGCAATGGTAGCTTATCTCTGAGAAGAGATGTGGTGGCTACATGCCTCTGAACTGTAAAGACTACATTGTGGCGGACAATCTGTCCTTTTACAAAATGTGACTTGTTACTTATAGTATTTTTCAGTTACAATACCACGGGTCAATTCCATGGGTGAATGAATACCATGGGTGGATTTTACAATACCACGGGCAGATGCCATTTACAATACCATGGGTAAATTCCATGGGTGAATACCATGGGTGGATTTTACAATACCACGAGCGGATGCCATTTACAATACCATGGGTAAATTCCATGGGTCGATGAATAATATGGGTGGATGAGTACCATGGGTTGATGCCATTTTCCATTCGGATCATCCTAAGAGAGATTTAGAGCTGGTGCAAAGCTGGATTCATCTTTATTGAGCAAGAAAAGAAGAGTTACATCAAAACTGTCCACAATGGAAACTTGAAAATGTGCTGAAAGCAAAGCTAATCTACTGCATAAAAATCGAACTACAAACTAGCTAACTTCTGCCTACAAAATGACTAACCATTGGCTACAAAATGACTAACCACTAGCTAACCAAAATGAGGCCCTAAGCCTTCTTATTTATACAAATTGAGGACCCCAACAGTCCTCCTAAACTTTAGGGACTCGACTGCCCAAAACTTGTAGTTAACAGCAGTCCTACTTGACTTGCTTGGCTTCCCTTGTGCTAATTGATTTGGTGGCCCTTGAACTCCGAGCTGATGGTGGAGAATTCGAGGTAAGGGCCCATAAATGAAGGGGACACCTTCCTACAAATCCTCTCCCTTGTTCTCCCACGAATTTGGCTGCCAAGTGCTCATTAAGACCTTCAATTTTGTCTCCAAATTGACCAAAAAGGCTACACAAAGCACTCATTGGACTTGTTGGCATAATGACTAACCCAATTCACTCTATTAGCATAAATATAATTAAAAACATGCAATAAACTAATGAGAATGGTGGATTAAGTCGAATTAGGAGGTTGAATGAGCCCAAATAATTATCCATTTTTGGGGCTCATCATCACCCCCCTACTGAAAGTGTTGCTCATCCTCTGAGCAACCAATCTATCTCCTCATATTTGATGGCCTTGGTGGCCTCCCTGTCATGCCAAGCTTCTGAAGTGATGTCCTCTTCTCTGTCATGAAACCATGCTTCTTTGTGCTCCTTTTCCTAGAGAAGTTTCAGCTTTGGTATGATTGTGCAAGTATGTTCAATCTGATGGTGGCAATGGTGGTGAAAGGAGATGAAACCCATGGAGGATGGAAGAGAAGAGTGGTTTCATGCCTCCTCAATAGACTTCAAGCTTCAAATCCCTCTCCATACTTGATTCTGGCCTGCCCAAAGGCTTCTACAGGATGTTTCTGGTAAAAATACAGAACTTCCTGTAGAAAGTCTTGTAGCTTCCTGTAGAAGGTTGAACCATGACTAAATTGTGTCTGAACCCTGAAAAAAATGAGTGTTCATGGAGGGGATGGATGCACTTAGGGTGGCCAACACAGGTGCTACCTCCTTAGCTAAAATCTCGGCCAATTTCTCCTTCAGCTGTCCTTTTCCCAAACTTCCTGTAGAAAGTCCTGTAGTGGTTGTTTTCTGTCTTCCTGTAGAAACAGTCTTCACTGTTTTTGCCTTCTTGGCTGAGGGTGTCTTGCCTTTTAATTGTGGTGTGGTTGCCTTGGTTGTGACAACTCCCATTTGGGCTTTCTTGGCCTTTTTCCAGCCTTTTTTCCTTTTTCGCCCTCTCTGCTTTTGCTGTTGTCTCCTTCTCTGTCTCATGCTCAGTGGTCATGTCAAATTCCCATTTTTCCTTCTGTTCTTCCTCTGTTTTGCCCTCTATTTGAATGTCTTGTGCTCCCTCATCAATGTTCTTCTCAATTTCTTCAGTTGGCATGGTGTTGAGTTGGCGTTTTCAAAAAAAAAGAAAATGCTCAAGTGGAAAAAACACAGTCAATCACTGTAATAGAGGACAGCTGAATTCGGTCTTTTTTGAACTCGAGGAATTTTTTGTGTGCTCTCTACAACATCAAATGGCAGTAATTCCCTTGTGTTAAAACCATTGTCACCTCAAATTGGTCTGTTTGATTATGAAAGAAAATTTTCACAGATCAGAGCATAAGGACACCGGTTTTCTCACACTCTGATAGATATGTAAATTAGGTTTTTTCCACACACAGGTTAATCTGCTGCATGTCTTCCTTGCAAGGGAATTTTTTACTTTCTTCTTTTTCTTTTTAAAATCGATGAGGAGATTTCAGAAGCAGAAGAAAAGAATGGGTAAACTCATTGAATCATGCAGGCAGACTTCCACTATTCTCAATGCACAGGCAGACTTTTTACCCTCATTTTTCAATTTAATGTCGTGTTCAATTCACCATTTTGCACCAAAAAATCATGCACAAATAAGTTTCCCTGATCCTACCTCGTTTGGAGCTTGAATTTCGATGAAAATCCCATATTTTCTTTCTGCATGGTTGTTTTCTGCGTTTCCTGTAGAAACGCCTGTAGAGTGCGACAGGCGGGAATTTTTTTAAGAAACGGTAGAAATCTCGAGAAAAAAAAGGTAGGAAGCTTTCAGAGGACCACTGGTTAACTGATCTGGAAGTGGTGGACATGTGCTTCAGTTGTGACAGTAGTTAAACAAAGAGTGGTGAGAGTTTCAGCCGAGCGTCCCTTAAATTACTGCGTGATTTGTGGTGAGGTGGCAGAGACGTGCGCTGGCCCATGCAAACTGTAGTGCTATCATGAACTGCATGTTCTACTTATTAACTGTATGTTTTCTTCTTGATCAGTTGCACTGGAGTTCAAACGGCTAACACTCCCTGTTTTTCTTCTTTTTTCACGTGAGTTGTCTAACACATACGTTGCATGATTCATGGCTGATTGATAGAGAATTGGACAAGGAACCATCGGCTTAATCCTGCTATATTCGTGGCTCAATCCCACCATTCCATTCATTCATGCAGTTTTTAAATTAGATTTGTGCAATAGAAGAACGAGTTTCAAACACATACCTCAAAGTCGAATGGTTGTCGTGAGCTGTTGTGGGTTGTTATTGCTGCATGCATTTGATTCTATGGTTGCATGATGGCTTGGTTGCTGATTCATGGCTGGTTTCCTTGTGCAGGTGTCCTCTGGCCAGATGCATGCAACAAGAGTTCATTTCCACGTTCAGATCTGCACCCTCAAGCTGCTGCCATTGAATTTTCACAGGACCAGAACTTGTTTTCGCCATTTCTCCCAAACGGTGAACCGGATTGATCTGAAACTTGCTGAGCATGTTCCTATCATCATGATGCACCTCCCAAAGCAAAATCGTGATCAATGGATGCACAAATTTCGAGAAAAATGGAAATTGGCTGAAGATTTCAGAGATCAATTTCTCGGAAACCGTGCATCAGA
The DNA here is from genome assembly GCA_031772625.1 of Pinus tabuliformis. Classification (NCBI taxonomy): domain Eukaryota; kingdom Viridiplantae; phylum Streptophyta; class Pinopsida; order Pinales; family Pinaceae; genus Pinus; species Pinus tabuliformis. The sequence goes on from CM062818.1 coordinate 1,690,731,598, forward strand.
ATTGGCTGAAACTGCTTGTGTAGGCCACTATCACCTATGTGCATCTCTCCATGAAACAGGTTTTAAAACGGATGCATGGATATGGAGAAAATGCAAAAATGGCTGATGGTGATGGAGGTTGATTTCTTGGAAACCATGCACCGGAATTGGCTGAAACTGCTCAGGCATGTTTCCATCACCCCTGTACAATTCCCTGTAAAATGGTTTTTCAAATGGATGCATGGTTTGGAAGTTATGGAAGAAACAAATTCCGTTCTAGGTATTTTTGCTTCAAGGCATTTTGTAGTTTTGTTGCATGGTAAGAAAGACTGAGCTTGGGTTGTGATGCAGGCATGGAGATGATGGAGGAGGAGTTTGAAAAGTGCAGGAGGACTTCTGAACCCTTGAGGAAGCTACTATGTTCGCCAAACCACCTTTTTGAAATCCATTTCTAGCTTCCTACAATTTCTACAGGAACTTCCTGTAGAAGCACAATGAAGAAGCACAACGAGGTGGAAAAGATGATGGAAAAGGGTGAGGGATGGAGACAGAGGTGCTTGCAGGCCTAAACAATATATTCCAAGCCTTAGATTCCCTTCCAAGATCGAATCTGGCTCGCTTGAAGGTTCTACAGGATGTTTCCTGTAGAAATATAGAACTTCCTGTAGAAGGCACAAAAACTCCTTTGTCTTTGTTTTGAGTGAACCTCCTGACCTGCAATGTCATTGCTGCAACCTGAAATTATTCAATGGGAATTAGATTTATTTTTCTTTTTCTTTTTTCTCTTTTTTTTTGAAAAACAACTAGGGCGCCTCATGGAGGTTTTCACCCTAGTTGCCTGCCCTGGGCGCCTCCAAGGGAGGTTTTCACCCAGAGATCTTATTCTCTTTTCTCTTTTTTCCCCAACCCATTGACCGCCTCATGGAGGTTTTCAATCAATGAGCCAATCTAAGGCGCCTCCGAGGAGGTTTTCACCTTAGATTTCTATTTTCCTCTTTTTTCATTTTTTTCTTTTTCTTTTTTCTCTTTTTTTTTTTTTTTTTTCTTTTTTCTACCCTACCCTACTTGAAAAACAAAATCGTTCTCAAGTATAAGAATACTTCCAATGGAGCCATGTGCACATCGAGATTAGAGACAAGATGATGTGAAGGCTCGAAATGCATGCTTTGACAGGTACCCATATTTCAGAGACAAAACGATCTGACTTTGAAGGGATCAAACATAGCTGAGAAAGAGAGTACCGCTGCAACTTAGTGACGATCTGAAACCATATCTCAATATAGCTCTGATATCCTTGGTCCTTCTGCTGATCTGGATCATGTTTCATGTCACCTTATATCATGACTTTCTCACCTCCCTCTGTTTGATGATATTTCTCTTGAATACATGGAAGATTTGATGGTAACCATGAGGAAGCTTTCTCGATCTTTGATTCTGATCTCTTCTCTTCATCAAGTGCAGCCCATGGTTCATTGATCTCCTCTCTTGAATCTTCTTTTGCTAGATGTGATCCTTCAATGCTTTCAATATAGTCACTTTTTTGCAATACTCTTCCTGAGCTATGGTGAACATCATTGAGCTCAAGAGGAGTCATTTGCACATGTTGTGCCTCATCTTTGCAATTGGGTTGAGCTGCTCCATTGTATGGTCTTGGAAATGGTGGTACGGGTAGTTGAGTGGGGTGTATTTTTGAGATGGATGTGGATGGGTTTGTAGTTGGGCAGGCATTTGGGGCTACCTTAGTGGAGTAGGAGGCGATGGTTGTGGATGAGCAGGTGGTGGAGGAAAATAAGCGGAGGAGTGTTGTATTGGGGCCTCCACCCCTGATGAGGTGCATTCCACTGAGGTTGTGGCTGAGCATAAGAGTGAAACAAATGAGCAGCTGGTTGGGCATAATATGGATCTATGAAGGAACAAGGAGGAGGTGTGAACCAGGAAGGATGAGCAGGGGGACCCCAAGAAGGCATGAAAGTGGCTTGATAGGGGTCATAATAGGCCTCGGGTATCCCTTGCAGTTCCTGCTGGTAAGATCTAGGTCCATGCAGACTCCTTTGGTTCATATAATAGAGTGGTTCAGTGGCTCCTTTGGCTCTCTGATATGCAGCTTTAATTCCAGGCAAGGAAGGGCACTGATCTGTAGGATGGTATTCTTCACATACAAAACACACTTCTATGGAGTGCAATGGACATTCATTCCTAGGATGCTTTCTAGTGCACCTAGGACAAAAAATGGCCAAAGCCCTCTTGGCTTCTTCTTGCTTCTTTTGGATCCGCAAGGTATCCAGTTGCATGGCAAGAAACTGCCTCATATCACTCTTGAAATCTTCCAGCTGATTTGCAAACTCGTCTTTGGACAAGGTACTGCTCCCAACATTTCTGCTTGTAGCCATTTGCTCTAGAGGAATGGTTTCTTCTTCTTCTTCCCTTGAGGTTCTTCAAATATGTCTTGTTGTCCACCTAAGGGTTCTTTAATCACAGCCATCGAAGAAGAGAGAATGTTGGCTGTGTGAAGCAGTGGGGGTGTTGTGCAATCATTTTTCTAACTTATCTCTACTCCTACAAGGCATGAAATGAAATCTTTTTGGTTGATTTTTTCTTTTTTCTACTTCTACCTGCAAAACTGAAATAGATTGAACTGCAACTAACTATCTTGCTAAAATGAAAATGCGGAATTGAAATGAAATCAGGAAAGGACTAATCTATTTTGCTCAAATGAAATTACAAGAATGAAATGCTAATCTACGCTTGCGGAATTGAAATGCTAATCTACGCTTGCAGAAATGAAATTGCGGAATTGAAATGCTAATCTATGAAAGCGGGAAATGCTAATCTACTTTTGCATAAAATAAATTGCATAATGGAAATGAAATAAACTACTTAGCATAAGGTTGTAGTGGAAAATAGAAGAAAAGCGGCAATCACCAATACTCTGACGCTTCCCCGACAACGGCGCCAAAAAGATGGTGGGCTCCAGTATTGTAGCAATAATGCTACAACTCCTGGAACTCCCTTCTTTAATTTTATCAACCCGGTAGTTCGTAACAAACTTGGAAGAGACGGTGCTGTATGCACAAGTACTAGCTCTTGCCGCAGCTGTCACTTGGTCAGCTGGCACAAGTCCACTAGGAGCTTAAGCCAACTTCTATGAGCTCTTAGAAGAAGCTTTTTAATTGATGGATGAAAGCTAACTCGAAGGAGGTTGATCTACTTGCGGAAAGAAACTGAAAGCCAAAAAGAAACGCAAACCCTAGCAAACCCTAATTCTACCAGCTAGTCCTACTGACGCAAAGGAGAGCATGCAAACTACTAAAAGAGATTCCATTACTTCTATGAAGGTAAAATACATGTGTCTAGACTACCTCTATCTGAAGAAAACATCTTTTTGTATTTTTGTTTAAGTTGTTGGAATTATCATGCATGTGCTTCTAACTATTTTTGACTGTGCAGAGGTGGATCAAGGAGGAGAAATGCTTGGGAAAGGTTGGGAAGGTTCAGAGAGGGTCTAAGGGGTCCCTAACACCCTTCCAGAGAGTCTCACAAAGTTTGGCTGCCAAGAAACCGTGTTTATGAGCTTCTACAGGAAGTCTGCAGGGGTTCTACAGGACGTTCAGGATTTCTACAGGATGTTCTGTAATTCTTCTACAGGATGTTTCGAAATGGGATTTTGGAGCATGGATGGAGGGAAAAAGATGGAGGAATGAGTATGGAGGTGAAATAGGGGTGTGAAGAGGTCTAGGACTTGGTGGATGAGGCTAAGGAGCGATTGGATTTATTCAAGGATGGAGGAAGCGATGATGCACAAGAATGTAGGAATTAGGGCAAGGTGGGGAAAGTATGGCAAATGAAGGGTACGAATCATGGACTAAGGGTTGGAGCAGATTATCTGATGGATTATGGGTAGATAGAGAAGGATAACAGGTGCTTTGCAAGTTATTTTTCGAATTTAACAAATGAAGACTTGGAAAATCAAGAACCTAATTACCTTGACCTAATCTGACCTAGATAATAGCAAAAGAAATGGAACAGAAGTTTATTTGCACAAAATCAGATGAACTAACTATGCAACTAAGCAATCATAACCCTAAGCATGCAGTCAAAACTGATATCAAGTTTGACAACTAAGAATCCAACACTAATACTTGCATGGTGAAGCAAAACAACGTTTTTGTGGGCAGCAAGGTCACCTTTGTCCCAACTCACGATCCCACTGAGGGAGAGGTAAGATCAGAGGTGCTTGAGCCCCTTTTTCCAAGGATCCTTTATGTTATTAATCTATCCAAATCAATATGAACATGAAAATCTACTTTAATCATCAAAAGCAACCTAAATAACACAACAAGTTTTAAATCTAAATAGCAGATTTTACTCTAAGAATGCAGCAAAGACACATGAAAGTAAACAAAGGAGGTACTGGGCGCTTGAGATGGGCCCAACCCCAAGAGCTACAGCCTCCTAAGAGAGATTTAGAGCTGGTGCAAAGCTGGATTCATCTTTATTGAGCAAGAAAAGAAGAGTTACATCAAAACTGTCCACAATGGAAACTTGAAAATGTGCTGAAAGCAAAGCTAATCTACTGCATAAAAATCGAACTACAAACTAGCTAACTTCTGCCTACAAAATGACTAACCATTGGCTACAAAATGACTAACCACTAGCTAACCAAAATGAGGCCCTAAGCCTTCTTATTTATACAAATTGAGGACCCCAACAGTCCTCCTAAACTTTAGGGACTCGACTGCCCAAAACTTGTAGTTAACAGCAGTCCTACTTGACTTGCTTGGCTGCCCTTGTGCTAATTGATTTGGTGGCCCTTGAACTCCGAGCTGATGGTGGAGAATTCGAGGTAAGGGCCCATAAATGAAGGGGACACCTTCCTACAAATCCTCTCCCTTGTTCTCCCACGAATTTGGCTGCCAAGTGCTCATTAAGACCTTCAATTTTGTCTCCAAATTGACCAAAAAGGCTACACAAAGCACTCATTGGACTTGTTGGCATAATGACTAACCCAATTCACTCTATTAGCATAAATATAATTAAAAAAATGCAATAAACTAATGAGAATGGTGGATTAAGTCGAATTAGGAGGTTGAATGAGCCCAAATAATTATCCATTTTTGGGGCTCATCATCACCCCCCTACTGAAAGTGTTGCTCATCCTCTGAGCAACCAATCTATCTCCTCATCTTTGATGGCCTTGGTGGCCTCCCTGTCATGCCAAGCTTCTGAAGTGATGTCCTCTTCTCTGTCATGAAACCATGCTTCTTTGTTCTTCCCACTGCCTGTGCTACTTTTCCTAGAGAAGTTTCAGCTTTGGTATGATTGTGCAAGTATATTGAATCTGATGGTGGTAATGGTGGTGAAAGGAGATGAAACCCATGGAGGATGGAAGAGAAGAGTGGTTTCATGCCTCCTCAACAGACTTCAAGCTTCAAATCCCTCTCCATACTTGATTCTGGCCTGCCCAAAGGCTTCTACAGGATGTTTCTGGTAAAAATACAGAACTTCCTGTAGAAAGTCTTGTAGCTTCCTGTAGAAGGTTGAACCATGACTAAATTGTGTCTGAACCCTGAAAAAAATGAGTGTTCATGGAGGGGATGGATGCGCTTAGGGTGGCCAACACAGGTGCTACCTCCTTAGCTAAAATCTCGGCCAATTTCTCCTTCAGCTGCCCTTTTCCCAAACTTCCTGTAGAAAGTCCTGTAGTGGCTGTTTTCTGTCTTCCTGTAGAAACAGTCTTCACTGTTTTGGCCTTCTTGGCTGAGGGTGTCTTGCCTTTTAATTGTGGTGTGGTTGCCTTGGTTGTGACAACTCCCATTTGGGCTTTCTTGGCCTTTTTCCAGCCTTTTTTCCTTTTTCGCCCTCTCTGCTTTTGCTGTTGTCTCCTTCTCTATCTCATGCTCAGTGGTCATGTCAAATTCCCATTTTTCCTTCTGTTCTTCCTCTGTTTTTCCCTCTATTTGAATGTCTTGTGCTCCCTCATCAATGTTCTTCTCAATTTCTTCAGTTGGCATGGTGTTGAGTTGGCGTTTTCAAAAAAAAAGAAAATGCTCAAGTGGAAAAAACACAGTCAATCACTGTAATAGAGGACAGCTGAATTCGGTCTTTTTTGAACCCGAGGAATTTTTTGTGTGCTCTCTACAACATCAAATGGCAGTAATTCCCTTGTGTTAAAACCATTGTCACCTCGAATTGGTCTGTTTGATTATGAAAGAAAATTTTCACAGATCAGAGCATAAGGACACCGGTTTTCTCACACTCTGATAGATATGTAAATTAGGTTTTTTCCACACACAGGTTAATCTACTGCATGTCTTCCTTGCAAGGGAATTTTTTACTCTCTTCTTTTTCTTTTTAAAATCGATGAGGAGATTTCAGAAGCAGAAGAAAAGAATGGGTAAACTCATTGAATCATGCAGGCAGACTTCCACTATTCTCAATGCACAGGCAGACTTTTTACCCTCATTTTTCAATTTAATGCCGTGTTCAATTCACCATTTTGCACCAACAAATCATGCACAAATAAGTTTCCCCGATCCTACCTCGTTTGGAGCTTGAATTTCGATGAAAATCCCATATTTTCTTTCTGCATGGTTGTTTTCTGCGTTTCCTGTAGAAGACTTCCTGTAGAAACGCCTGTAGAGTGCGACAGGCGGGAATTTTTTTAAGAAACGGTAGAAATCTCGAGAGAAAAAAGGCAGGAAGCTTTCAGAGGACCACTGGTTAACTGATCTGGAAGTGGTGGACATGTGCTTCAGTTGTGACAGCAGTTAAACAAAGAGTGGTGAGAGTTTCAGCCGAGCGTCCCTTAAATTACTGCGTGATTTGTGGTGAGGTGGCAGAGACGTGCACTGGCCCATGCAAACTGTAGTGCTATCATGAACTGCATGTTCTACTTATTAACTGTATGTTTTCTTCTTGATCAGTTGCACTGGAGTTCAAACGGCTAACACTCCCTGTTTTTGTTCTTTTTTCACGTGAGTTGTCTAACACATACGTTGCATGATTCCTGGCTGATTGATAGAGAATTGGACAAGGAACCATCGGCTTAATCCTGCTATATTCGTGGCTCAATCCCACCATTCCATTCATTCATGCAGTTTTTAAATTAGATTTGTGCAATAGAAGAACGAGTTTCAGACACATACCTCAAAGTCGAATGGCTGCCGTGAGCTGTTGTGGGCTGTCATTGCTGCATGCATTTGATTCTATGGTTGCATGATGGCTTGGTTGCTGATTCATGGCTGGTTTCCTTGTGCAGGTGTCCTCTGGCCAGATGCATGCAACAAGAGTTCATTTCCACGTTCAGATCTGCACCCTCAAGCTGCTGCCATTGAATTTTCACAGGACCAGAACTTGTTTTCGCCATTTCTCCCAAACGGTGAACCGGATTGATCTGAAACTTGCTGAGCATGTTCCTATCATCATGATGCACCTCCCATAGCAAAATCGTGATCAATGGATGCACAAATTTCGAGAAAAATGGAAATTGGCTGAAGATTTCAGAGATCAATTTCTCGGAAACCGTGCATCAGAATTGGCTGAAACTGCTTGTGTAGGCCACTATCACCTATGTGCATCTCTCCATGAAACAGATTTTAAAACGGATGCATGGATATGGAGAAAATGCAAAAATGGCTGATGGTGATGGAGGCTAATTTCTTGGAAACCGTGCACCGGAATTGGCTGAAACTACTCAGGCATGTTTCCATCACCCCTGTACAATTCCCTGTAAAATGGTTTTTCAAATGGATGCATGGTTTGGAAGTTATGGAAGAAACAAATTCCGTTCTAGGTATTTTTGCTTCAAGGCATTTTGTAGTTTTGTTGCATGGTAAGAAAGACTGAGCTTGGGTTGTGATGCAGGCATGGAGATGATGGAGGAGGAGTTTGAAAAGTGCAGGAGGACTTCTGAACCCTTGAGGAAGCTACCATGTTCGCCAAACCACCTTTTTGAAATCCATTTCTAGCTTCCTACAATTTCTACAGGAACTTCCTGTAGAAGCACAATGAAGAAGCACAACGAGGTGGAAAAGATGATGGAAAAGGGTGAGGGATGGACACAGAGGTGCTTGCAGGCCTAAACAATATATTCCAAGCCTTAGATTCCCTTCCAAGATCGAATCTGGCTCGCTTGAAGGTTGTACAGGATGTTTCCTGTAGAAATATAGAACTTCCTGTAGAAGGCACAAAAACTCCTTTGTCTTTGTTTTGAGTGAACCTCCTGACCTGCAATGTCATTGCTGCAACCTGAAATTATTCAATGGGAATTAGATTTATTTTTCTTTTTCTTTTTTCTCTTTTTTTTGAAAAACAACTAGGGCGCCTCATGGAGGTTTTCACCCTAGTTGCCTGCCCTGGGCGCCTCCAAGGGAGGTTTTCACCAGAAGATCTTATTCTCTTTTCTCTTTTTTCCCCAACCCATTGACCGCCTCATGGAGGTTTTCAATCAATGAGCCAATCTAAGGCGCCTCCGAGGAGGTTTTCACCTTAGATTTCTATTTTCCTCTTTTTTCATTTTTTTCTTTTTCTTTTTTTTCTTTTTTTTCTTTTTTTTTCTTTTTTCTACCCTACCCTACTTGAAAAACAAAATCGTTCTCAAGTATAAGAATACTTCCAATGGAGCCATGTGCACATCGAGATTAGAGACAAGATGATGTGAAGGCTCGAAATGCATGCTTTGACAGGTATCCATATTTTAGAGACAAAACGATCTGACTTTGAAGGGATCAAACATAGCTGAGAAAGAGAGTACCGCTGCAACTTAGTGACGATCTGAAACCATATCTCAATATAGCTCTGATATCCTTGGTCCTTCTGCTGATATGGATCATGTTTCATGTCACCTTATATCACGACTTTCTCACCTCCCTCTGTTTGATGATCTTTCTCTTGAATACATGGAAGATTTGATGGTAACCATGAGGAAGCTTTCTCGATCTTTGATTCTGATCTCTTCTCTTCATCAAGTGCAGCCCATGGTTCATTGATCTCCTCTCTTGAATCTTCTTTTGCTAGATGTGATCCTTCAATGCTTTCAATATAGTCACTTTTTTGCAATACTCTTCCTGAGCTATGGTGAACATCATTGAGCTCAAGAGGAGTCATTTGCACATGTTGTGCCTCATCTTTGCAATTGGGTTGAGCTGCTCCATTGTATGGTCTTGGAAATGGTGGTACGGGTAGTTGAGTGGGGGTGTATTTTTGAGATGGATGTGGATGGGTTTGTAGTTGGGCAGGCATTTGGGGCTGCCTTAGTGGAGTAGGAGGCGATGGTTGTGGATGAGCAGGTGGTGGAGGAAAATAAGCGGGAGGAGTGTTGTATTGGGGCCTCCACCCCTGATGAGGTGCATTCCACTGAGGTTGTGGCTGAGCATAAGAGTGAAACAAATGAGCAGCTGGTTGGGCATAATATGGATCTATGAAGGAACAAGGAGGAGGTGTGAACCAGGAAGGATGAGCAGGGGGACCCCAAGAAGGCATGAAAGTGGCTTGATAGGGGTCATAATAGGCCTCGGGTATCCCTTGCAGTTCCTGTGGTAAGATCTAGGTCCATGCAGACTCCTTTGGTTCATATAATAGAGTGGTTCAGTGGCTCCTTTGGCTCTCTGATATGCAGCTTTAATTCCAGGCAAGGAAGGGCACTGATCTGTAGGATGGTATTCTTCACATACAAAACACACTTCTATGGAGTGCAATGGACATTCATTCCTAGGATGCTTTCTAGTGCACCTAGGACAAAAAATGGCCAAAGCCCTCTTGGCTTCTTCTTGCTTCTTTTGGATCCGCAAGGTATCCAGTTGCATGGCAAGAAACTGCCTCATATCACTCTTGAAATCTTCCAGCTGATTTGCAAACTCGTCTTTGGACAAGGTACTGCTCCCAACATTTCTGCTTGTAGCCATTTGCTCTAGAGGAATGGTTTCTTCTTCTTCTTCCCTTGAGGTTCTTCAAATATGTCTTGTTGTCCACCTAAGGGTTCTTTAATCACAGCCATCGAAGAAGAGAGAATGTTGGCTGTGTGAAGCAGTGGGGGTGTTGTGCAATCATTTTTCTAACTTATCTCTACTCCTACAAGGCATGAAATGAAATCTTTTTGGTTGATTTTTTCTTTTTTCTACTTCTACCTGCAAAACTGAAATAGATTGAACTGCAACTAACTATCTTGCTAAAATGAAAATGCGGAATTGAAATGAAAGCAGGAAAGGACTAATCTATTTTTCTCAAATGAAATTACAAGAATGAAATGCTAATCTACGCTTGCAGAATTGAAATGCTAATCTACGCTTGCAGAAATGAAATTGCGGAATTGAAATGCTAATCTATGAAAGCGGGAAATGCTAATCTACTTTTGCATAAACTAAATTGCATAATGGAAATGAAATAAACTACTTAGCATAAGGTTGTAGTGGAAAATAGAAGAAAAGCGGCAATCACCAATACTCTGACGCTTCCCCGACAACGGCGCCAAAAAGATGGTGGGCTCCAGTATTGTAGCAATAATGCTACAACTCCTGGAACTCCCTTCTTTAATTTTATCAACCCGGTAGTTCGTAACAAACTTGGAAGCGACGGTGCTGTATGCACAAGTACTAGCTCTTGCCGCAGCTGTCACTTGGTCAGCTGGCACAAGTCCACTACGAGCTTAAGCCAACTTCTATGAGCTCTTAGAAGAAGCTTTTTAATTGATGGATGAAAGCTAACTCGAAGGAGGTTGATCTACTTGCGGAAAGAAACTGAAAGCCAAAAAGAAACGCAAACCCTAGCAAACCCTAGAAAACATCTTTTTGTATTTTTGTTTAAGTTGTTGGAATTATCATGCATGTGCTTCTAACTATTTTTGACTGTGCAGAGGTGGATCAAGGAGGAGAAATGCTTGGGAAAGGTTGGGAAGGTTCAGAGAGGGTCTAAGGGGTCCCTAACACCCTTCCAGAGAGTCTCACAAAGTTTGGCTGCCAAGAAACCGTGTTTATGAGCTTCTACAGGAAGTCTGCAGGGGTTCTACAGGACGTTCAGGATTTCTACAGGATGTTCTGTAATTCTTCTACAGGATGTTTCGAAATGGGATTTTGGAGCATGGATGGAGGGAAAAAGATGGAGGAATGAGTATGGAGGTGAAATAGGGGTGTGAAGAGGTCTAGGACTTGGTGGATGAGGCTAAGGAGCAATTGGATTTATTCAAGGATGGAGGAAGCGATGATGCACAAGAATGTAGGAATTAGGGCAAGGTGGGGAAAGTATGGCAAATGAAGGGTACGAATCATGGACTAAGGGTTGGAGCAGATTATCTGATGGATTATGGGTATATAGAGAAGGATAACAGGTGCTCTGCAAGTTATTTTTTGAATTTAACAAATGAAGACTTGGAAAATCAAGAACCTAATTACCTTGACCTAATCTGACCTAGATAATAACAGAAGAAATGGAACATAAGTTTATTTGCACAAAATCAAATGAACTAACTATGCAACTAAGCAATCATAACCCTAAGCATGCAGTCAAAACTGATATCAAGTTTGACAACTAAGAATCCAACACTAATACTTGCATGGTGAAGCAAAACAGCGTTTTTGTGGGCAGCAAGGTCACCTTTGTCCCAACTCATGATCCCACTGAGGGAGAGGTAAGATCAGAGGTGCTTGAGCCCCTTTTTCCAAGGATCCTTTATGTTATTAATCTATCCAAATCAATCTGAACATGAAAATCTACTTTAATCATCAAAAGCAACCTAAATAACACAACAAGTTTTAAATCTAAATAGCAGATTTTACTCTAAGAATGCAGCAAAGACACATGAAAGTAAACAAAGGAGGTACTGGGCGCTTGAGATGGGCCCAAACCCAAGAGCTATAGCCTCCTAAGAGAGATTTAGAGCTGGTGCAAAGCTGGATTCATCTTTATTGAGCAAGAAAAGAAGAGTTACATCAAAACTGTCCACAATGGAAACTTGAAAATGTGCTGAAAGCAAAGCTAATCTACTGCATAAAAATCGAACTACAAACTAGCTAACTTCTGCCTACAAAATGACTAACCATTGGCTACAAAATGACTAACCACTAGCTAGCCAAAATGAGGCCCTAAGCCTTCTTATTTATACAAATTGAGGACCCCAACAGTCCTCCTAAACTTTAGGGACTCGACTGCCCAAAACTTGTAGTTAACAGCAGTCCTACTTGACTTGCTTGGCTACCCTTGTGCTAATTGATTTGGTGGCCCTTGAACTCCGAGCTGATGGTGGAGAATTCGAGGTAAGGGCCCATAAATGAAGGGGACACCTTCCTACAAATCCTCTCCCTTGTTCTCCCACGAATTTGGCTGCCAAGTGCTCATTAAGACCTTCAATTTTGTCTCCAAATTGACCAAAAAGGCTACACAAAGCACTCATTAGACTTGTTGGCATAATGACTAACCCAATTCACTCTATTAGCATAAATATAATTAAAAACATGCAATAAACTAATGAGAATGGTGGATTAAGTCGAATTAGGAGGTTGAATGAGCCCAAATAATTATCCATTTTTGGGGCTCATCACCCTGCTCCCCTGCCTGCTTTCCTATAGATTTGTTGCAGTAGTTGATTCATGTGCATGACTAAGCAGAAAAAGATACAAAAGAATCCCAAACCTCTAACCAAGCCTGATAAAGCTAAGGGGTCATTGACCCTTGGCCGATCAACCTTTATAGACGAAATCCTTAAGAAAGCAAAATCTCAAACTTCAGTAGGCCCTAGAAATGTCACTTCTAGACAACCTACTAGTTCCCTTCAGGTCATAGGATCACCATCTATAGCCTTTACTGAGGTGCATAGTCATACTAAAGAGAAGGATTTTCAAGAAATTGAGAATTCTAGCCCAAAATCATTGCAAGAAGGGAACCTTAGAAACCTTTGTGAAGGGGGGAGGAGAAACCGGGGAAACTGAAGAACCAAAATCCCCTCTTGGGATAATTCCGCCATTAAGCAGCCCAGATAAAGGAAGTACTATTAAGGCCATTCCTATTAAAGCCAATCCCCCTCGTCAGCCTAGGAATACCCTCCTAGATATTCCAGAAGATTATTGGCACATATTTCACCAAATGGCCCAAAACTAGCCAACACCCAAACTTTGACATTGCAATATCCCATCGTGGACACTGCAGCTAATGCTCCTATGAAAGCAATTCCTCTCCAGCATATCCCTGCATTTCATGGCCTTACATCAGAAGACCCTGATGCATTCTTATTTGAATTTGATGTGTTGTGTAGAGGTTATGACTATACCACCGACCCCAGAAACTGAAATTATTTCCCGCTACATTAGAAGGATTTGCTTTACTATGGTTTATGGGTTTGGGTGGTGCTGTTATAAATAACTGGGATCAAATGAAAGAATCTTTTCTAAAAAAATATCAAGATTATTGTAGGTCAAGAGAGCTGAAAGATGAAATATTTCAGATGGTGGCTAGACCAAATGAAACATTAGAGGAATATGTCGAGCATTTTCAGTATAATCTTCAAAGATCTCCTTATGCATCATTACCCTTACCTGATAATGTATTGAAAACTGCATCAATTAGAGGAATGAAGTAACAACGGATTGAAACATTAAACATTATGGGAAAAGGAGATATTTACCGGGAAAATTTTGCTGACATTATTAATTTATGTATCAGGAGTTCAAGAGGCAGCACAAGACTAAAACCAGCAGAACATGATCGATTTAACAAAATTTCTATAGAAGGAGTAACTCGTGCAGAAATTGGAAAGTTATTAGAAAATCTTAAAACTGACGTATTAGGGACTCTGACAACACAACTTGATATTATGCAGGCCAAGCAGAAGCAAGCAGAGGCAGAACAAAATTTGGCAATCTTCTGTCCTAGGTACAGAAAGAAACATAGCCACAAAGAATGTCCATTAGATGCGGTTCAAGCCTGTGCCATTTGTACAAAAGATCATTCTACGAAAAGATGTCCCTCACTTTTTGGATTGAAAGTAGTATACAAGGAAGTAGAGGAAGAGCCAGAATCGGTATACCTGCTTAATCAACGTCGTCAATGGCAGCCACGACAATTAGGTATGTTCTCTGATCCAGCTTCTTCTTTTCAGCCTCCACAATATCATGCTTAGCAATACAGTACTATGTGGCAAAATCAATTTCCATTCTCAAATTGGTCACAAAAACCATTTCCTTCATCATCACCATGGCCGAATCCAGCAAGTCAACCCAGTTGGCCAAATTTTCCCTATACCCCACCACATTGGAAAAATAATGTATATCCACCACAATGGTCCCCCCCTACTTCACATAGTCAAGCCTGGTAGACAAACTAGCAAAGACTGATGAACCAGCCAGTAGGAACCATTCCACTCCCTCAACCTACACTTCCAACATTACAACAAAACTCCCAGTCTAGTTTAAGACCACAACTCCCAGCCCAACCCAACCCTAATCCCAATAACGGACCGGTCCAATCTATTCAAATAATTGAAACACCAGACATAAGAACCAATCTAAGGGAGTGTAATGACCTTCAATTGAGATCTGGGCGCATCATTGAAATGGAGGGAGATAAAACTGCTCAAGTTGAAAATCAGTTACCTATAGAACAACCATTACAAGAAGAGGATGTGATCAAACAAAAAACTCATAATCAAGTAATCACATCTTCTCCTCCATTCCAAGAACGATTAATTATACCTTGACCTACACAACATCCTGATTTTGACATTCTGTGAGAACTTAAAAATCTGTACATAAAAATCCCACTCCAAGCCATCCAAGACATCCTAAGATATGAAAAGACCATCAAGGAGCTATGTATAAAAAAATAAGGAGGAGAATAACAAATAACCTGACAGTCCAAGTAGTTGGAACTTTATCCGACCTATTATCAAGAAGAGAAACACCCGCTAAATATGAAGACCTAGGAAATTTGATAGTAATAATAAAAATCCATGGGAAAACTTTTGCAAATTCCTTAGTTGATTTAGGGGCTACAATTAATAGCCTAACAACCACCACCTGTCAAAAACTGGGCATTACATCAGTATAACCAGCGTCCACTTTATTAGAACTAGTCAACCGATCCGTGGTTAGGCCAAAAGGCACACTACATGATGTCATGGTATCTGTTGATTCCTGGGAGTATCCTGCCAAGTTTCTGATAATAAACCCCAAAAACCAACTTGATGGACATCCATTGATTTTAGGCAGACCTTGGCTTGCAACTGCTGATGCTTATATTAGCTGTCGGCAAGGCAATATGACCATAACTAGAGGGGCTAATATCAAGAATATAGCCTTGTATCCTCCAGCCCAGCCAAGTGTCACAATAATGAAAGTTAACAAGCATCCTGTATTATACCTCACTGAAAATATTAGATCTCCATTAACCATAGAAGACGCCCTCGATTTCAAAGATCAAACAGAGGATGGTGTTATTAACAACTTTCTTAGCCAGGCTAAATCTAGATCCCACATACAATTCCAGGTGATAAAAGCAGCATTTGATAGTGAATTAGAAGAGGATCCTCTCAAAGATACCCACGATCAAACAATACCTACTACCTCTATATCAAATAGAAAAACTATAGAAATTGAGCTGGGAAAAACTTTAAACATTAATGGCAACCTGACTCCAGAACAAGAACAGAAGCTAATTCAGCTACTGAGAAAACATAAAGAAGCATTTGCATGGGATTATCCTGACATGAAAGGAATTGATCCCCAGTTATGTACACACCACGTTTACATAGAAATGGATGTAATACCTGTTCACCAACGAAAAAGGAGACTTAACCCTCACCTAAAGGACATTGTAAAAGCTAAACTTCAAAAACTTTTGGATGTGAAATTTATTTACCCAATCTCCGATAGCAAATGGGTCTCTCTGCTTGTGGTGGTACCAAAGAAGAATGGAAAATGGAGGATTTGTGTAGATTATAGAGAACTTAATAAAGCAACACAAAAATAACACTTTCCCCTTCCATTCATTGACCAGGTATTAGATACGTTAGTAGGAAATAAATTCTTGTCTTTCTTGGATGGCTTCAGTGGACACAATCAGATTCAGATTGCCCCTAAAGACCAAGACAAAACTACTTTTACCTGTCCTTGGGGAAAATTTGCCTATAGAGTTTTACCTTTTGGCCTATGCAATGCCCCTACCACATTTCAAAGGGCTATCCTCGACATTTTTTCAGATTTAATAAATGAAGGGCTCGAAGTATATATGGATGACTTTAGACCATACAAAGATGATTTCGACCTAGCATTAGACACACTAGAAAAGGTGTTGCAGCGATGCATTGCCACCAGGCTCTGTCTGAGCCATGAAAAATGCTATATGATGATGACTAAAGGACTTATTCTAGGGCATTATATTTCAGCAGCTGGAATACAGGTAGATCCGGCCAAAACTCAAATAATTTTGTTAATACCTACTCCTACCACTCAGATAGAGGTACGCAGTTTTCTCGGATTCGCTGGTTATTATAGAAGATTTATAGAACATTTTTCTCATATTACTGCACCTTTATATGCACTAACAGAGAATGTTGACTTTGTCTCGACAGAAAAATGTGATCACGCTTTTGAGAATCTGAAAAAGCTTGTGTCAACAGCCCCAACACTTCGACGACCAAATTGGGACCTGCCATTTCAAATTTCACTAGATGCTTCAAACACAGCTATTGGAGCAGTCCTTGGGCAGGAAGAAGATAAAAAACCATATGCAATTTATTATAATAACGAAAGTTTGTCCCCTACTAAATTGAACTATACTATGACTGAAAAGGAATTTTTAACTGTAATACATGCCGTTAATAAATTTAGGCATTATATCACTAGATATCCTGTTGTGTTATATACAGATCACTCTGCCATAAAATATTTTGCAAATAAACCCATTACAAATGGTAGAGTAACTAGATGGCTGATTTTATTATAGGAATTCGATATCACAATAAAGGACCGATCGAGAAAGGAAAATCCTGTAGCTAATTTTCTCTCACGAATGCCAAAACTAGTAGATACAACAACGATCGAAGATCAATTTCCAGATGAACATCTATTCGTTGTTACTATTAAAACACCCTGGTATGTTGATGTTGAAAATTACCTAGCAGTAGACAAATTACCGAAACATCTAACCCCAATGAATGAAAGCAGATTGTCCAGCGAAGTACTTGGTTTTCTTGGATTAGGGGATACCTGTTTCATACAGGGCCAGATATGCACATTAGGAGTTGTGTCCGTGAAGATGAAATTTTTGACATCTTGAAAGCTTGTCACGATGGACCATGTGGCGGACACTTCGCAGATTGGATAACTGGTCACAAAGTGCTACAAACAGGATATTATTGACCCACGATCTTTAAAGATGCAAAGAAATTCGTTCAAGCTTGTGACAGCTGCCAGAGAGCAGGACACCCTGGATAGGCTGATGAAATGCCCCTGAACTCACAGCTAGTTATTGAACCATTTGAATGATGGGCGCTCGATTTTGTTGGTCCAATTAACCCGTCATCAAATCAGAAAACATACATTCTGGTAGCAATAGAATATGTCACCACATGGGTTGAAGCAGAGGCATTGTCGAGAGTTACAGAAGATTCTATCATACAGTTTCTGGTCCACATATTTGTGAGTTATGGCCTCCCAAGAGATATAATTATGGATGGAGGACCTTAGTTTGCTGGTAATAAAACTGCTGCCACACTAAAAAAATATCATATTCAGCATAAAATTACTACTCCATACCATCCACAGGCAAATGGTCAAGTAGAGAGCACAAACAAAATAATACAAGCAATACTAACAAAAACCATTGCATCACACATAAGCGATTGGGCTGCAAGACTGCCAGAAGCATTATGGGCATATAGAACAACATGGAGGAGTACTACTGGTTATTCACCATACCAGCTAGTATTTGGAAAGGAACCCATCTTTCCAATAGAATTTGAAATACAGACATTACGAACAGCACAAGAGGTCAATCTAGATTTAGACGAAGCCGAGAGTAATAGATTACGGCAGATCAATGAGCTATATGAAATCAGGCTCTCTGCTAGGACCATACAAAATCTAGAAGGTACATGATAGTGGCACCATTACTCTAACCACTATTGATGGATCTGAACATACCTTAAAGCAAACAGCCACCGAGTTCGATTGTATTGCAAACTGCTTACTCATGAATCCTTCTACCAACAACTTCGCGAAGACTCCGACAAGCAGATTTTGGTTGAGGAAGAGAAATCTTCCTCACCCTTGGATCATTGAGTATTTCTATTGCTCCTACACTGTACATAATTTTTTTTCTTTTATATATTTTTCACTTGTATAGCATTTGTGCTTTGTTGTTCCTTTTGAAAGGAACAACATCTTTACCATTCTACTATTCCTTTTATAAGGAGCAGCACTTGCATTTTTCTGTTGTTCCTTTTCCCAAAGGAAAATCACGTTTCGTGTTCTAATGTTCCTTTTCTAAAAGTAACAACATTTTCTATCTTCTGTTTTTCCTTTTTCCAAAGGAACAACTTTCGCATTTTGTTGTTCATTTCCCAAAAGGAACAACATTTTCATGTTTTGTTGTTCCTTTTCTGAAAGGAACAACATTTTCTGTTTTCTGTTGTTCCTGTTTCCGAAAGAACAACATTTTTGTGTTTTGTTGTTCCTTTTCCAAAAGGAAAAACGTTTTCATGTTCTACTGTTCCTTTTCGAAAAGGAACAACATTCTCTATCTTTTTCTATTCCTTTTTCCGAAGGAACACCATTCTTGTGTTATGTTGTTCCTTTTTTTGAAGGAACATCATTTTCGTGTTTTCTTGTTCCTTTTTCTAAAGGAATGACACATTTTTGTTTATGCTGTTCCTTTCCCGAAGGAACGGTACATTTTCGTTTCTGTTGTTCCTTTTTCTAAAGGAACAACATTTTGATGTTCTGTTGTTCCTTTTTTTGAGGGAACAACATTTCAGCATTCTGCTGTTCCTTTTTCCGAAGGAATAGCGTTTCGGTGCTCTGCTATTCCTTTTCCAAAAGGAACAACATTTTTCATCTTCTGTTGTTCCTCTTCAGAAGGAACAACATTTTTGTGTTTTTCTATTCCTTTTTCCAAAGGAACGACACATTTTTGTTTCTGTCATTCCTTTTTCCAAAGGAATGACACATTTTTGTTTCTGGTGTTCTTTTTCCAAAGGAATGGCACATTTGCATTCTTACTGTTCCTTTTTCTGAAGGAGCAACATTCTTGTTTCTGTTGTTGCTTTTCCCGAAGGAACATAATTTTTTTTCTTTTGCATGGGGAATTTTTCTTTCTGTTGATCCTTTTTGCGGAGGAACAACGCTAGTGTTTCCTTTTGTTCCTTTTTGCGGAGGAACATCATTAGCATTTTCACTATTCTTTTTCAAAAAACACAACATTCTTTGCATTTTGCTTGTGCTTGTTTTCTTTATTGCACAACAGTTTCGAGTTTTTTTACAAATTTGTATATAGCACTTCATTTATCTTTTTCTTTTTGTGTGTTTTATCATTCAGATCACTTCTGAAACACAACTATACACTTATGCAATGAATATGAGAACTATAAGATGCTGAAATCAACAAATTACATAAAAAGTCACTATCTTTACAAGAATTTTCTCTGAATTGATAAGAGAAAAGAGGAAAGGACATTGATTATCTTTATGTCACTGTTCTACTAACACTGGTATGGTTGGTTAACTTTTATCATGATGGTTCCTTTCAAAATTTCATAATCCTTTTTGACCATTATTAAAGAATAAGAATGAAGGGCATATTTTTCTATTGAGATGTTAAGACTTCTTCCACCATCCCTACTCTTAAGGAGTGTTGAACCACCCTCTTTGTATAAATAAGGAAAAGTACCTTATAAAAAGAAAAAGAAAAAAGGTAAAACATTGACATAGTTTGCTAGCATGGTTTGTCAGATGAAGGATAGGGGGTCTCATTGGGAGCCAGCTTACCATGATCATAAGGAAGAAAGTGAAGTGGCATTCCCATTATGGCCACCACACTAGGGAAATGATCCAAGAGGCACATTAGAAAAAAAAGGAAAAAGTCCTTGGAACAGGAGGTCTCATCACGAGCCAGCCTACCCACCTTTCACTCCTTCCTAGTGGATGGCATTATGATTTATTTGGTTACCAAGCCAGAATAATGGCCTCCATTTTGACATTCCACAGTACGTTCCTGAACATACACAAAGGATCATGGTTCCATGGGTGAAATAAACAACTCTGTCAAGGTTATGGACACCTGTGGGAAACAGAGCTCTGTTGATGGTATTGAGGTCATATATTTTATACACCAATAGCATTTATTAATCACTTCTTCTACCTTTCTAATGGATCAAATAACATTATGAAAATAATCCTTTCGAACCTCTAATACATGAAATATATTATAATCAGTCATGATGGAAAAAGTTGATCATGACTGCATTGAACTTCTTGTGTACGTTAGCTGTCCTATCCTCCAAATCTCGCATCATATCACGACGTTTTCTTATTTATTAAGCGATTCTATAATACACCTCGATTTTGGAAATCCGCTCGTTCTTGTAAACATGGAATATCGGTATATGCTACTCCTTTTTGACTCTATGTCATGTCAGTCTAGCACGTCGCTCCCTCATTTGACAGCCAAGGACGGCCTATCCCATTACAGGGGGGAGCAGGTGACCTCATAATTCACTGGCATACGTGTTAGTTTTTCATTTGGAGAACTTTTACTTGGGAATAGCAAGGCTTAACGGTATATCGTTTTTCAATTTGCATGGCTTGTTGTTTCAAAATTATTTCTGCGTTATGCTCTGCAACAATTAGCAAGTAATTTGAACTCTAAACAAGCTTGTTGTTCCGTCATTTTTTTCCTGCAGTTGCTAACAGCTGGAATAGCCTGCTGTTCCATTGTTGTCTTCGTGTTTCTTTTACAGTTTGCTAAGCATGGGAGGAAGATCAATTTGTAAAGAACCACAGGTGTTGACAGTCTCAGATTCCGCACAAGAAATCCTAACAAGGGTAGGATGGATAGTTTATCTTAATCACCTGCAAGAGTCCAACGAGACTGTGGCAATTGAATTCTTATAGAACCTACAAGAATATCACTCCACGGTAAGAGGGAGACAAATAGCAGTCATCGACGATATAATTGTAGAAGTTTCAGGACTGCCAACCATTGGATGTGTGTGGACTCTGAAGAAGATAAGACTGCACAACGCCATCAAAATCATCCAATATGAAGGACAAAACATGACTCGAAGTGGGAAGAGAGTTCTACCAGAAGATTTGGGAGAATCATGGGCGGAATTAGCAAAGATCATTCAGAATTACATTACCTGTGAAGGCAGAAAAAACATGGTAAGACAACGCCACCTTAAGCTTTTAGCTGTATTAAAACATAAATGCACTATGAATTTGCCTGCATTTTTAAATTCTTTACTTACATGATGTTGCCCGAAGCATGAAAAAGTCCCGCCATGTAGAATCGGTAGTAAGTCATCACAGGTTGGTATGATTGATAGTTAGCTACAGTCTTGCCCAGCAATAGAGTAGCTAGGAAGAGCTAATTTTTACAATAAATGGGGGATTGGCTTTTCCAGCCCCCAAATGAAAGCATACTACAAATACATCAAATAGACCATTGAAATGGGGGAAGTCTGTTAGATTGGCATGGATCAGAGGCAGGCTGGAAAATTCCCAAGGGAACACCAGTCAACTGGTCGAAGTAGTTGATTCAGGGGATGAGCAACCCCCACAATTGGAAGGAGGAGAGAACGAAAGAAAATCAAACCATGAGGAAGAAACAGAAGGAGAAATCAAACAATTTGGGCAGGCTGAAGAAGAAATAGAGCAATGTGAGGAAAGCCCGTTGCAAAATCCACTGCGAGAGGATGAATTGGCCCAGATTCTGGCCAACATGGGAGCATATACTCAACCTCCCAGCCCACTAAACCTCCACACTAAAGAAGAGCCACAGGATCACTCAGTTCACGATAAGAGTGCATTTGAAGAGTTATGTGATGAGGAAGAAGAAGAAGAGAATCATTCTAGCCATGATGAAAGTGCATATGGAGAGAAAAATGATGAAGATGAAGAAGAGGAACAATTTGTTCCAACTAAAAATACAACTGAAGAATTTGATGAGGAAGAGAGGGGAGAAGAAGAAATTACTCAGGAAATTGCAGAACAAGCTAGGGTTTCTACCCCCAAACAACCCAATCAGCAGAATAATGACGAAGTACCCCAGGATAAAAATCAAGAAATTCTTCAAGAAGAAAGTCCAATCCCGAGTGCGTGAATGACTGTTCCTTCCAGTCAAATGGAGGAAATCAAAAGATTACGAAAGTAACAACAAATACTGCTTAATGTAATCGTGTGACTTCGACAACAAATCAGGATTCTGAAGATGAGGAAGAGAGAAAAAAGGACCTCAGTGGTGAAACCCCTTAGAAAAAAGGTCAAAAGGACTCAAGTCCAGCCTACCATTCAAAATCAAAAGGAACAACATTCGGCTGTTACTCATGTCGAAATTAAAACAGATGACATAACATCCTGTGATAAGGAAATTCAGACATAGGCGTAGTCCTCTGAAGCAGTTCTAACCATAATTACAGAACGACGCAATAAGAAGATTCAAGTGAACCTTCCACCTACAACTATTATGTGGGATAGTGACCTGAGGACAGTAACCCTACGAGAGCGTTTGATGCAAGCTCAGCAAGCAATAGAATGACGTACAGAACAAACTATCCCGCGAGAGAAGTATGAAGAATTACAATAGTAGCTAAGGAATGTCAATTTATCCAAAAGTTAGGTTTTCAAAGGATGGTGAAAGGAAGAAGAAAGAGTTGCAAAGGTAACTCATAAGCTAGACGTAGTTATCAAACAAATGGATACCTTATTCTCTTTATACATTGACGTCCTAGCATGTAGAGCACCTGCTAAGAATTATGCCTTATTTTTAATGGAAAGATATTTGCAATTAAAAATTAAGGCTGTCAAAGGAAGAGCCCCTATACAAATTAACACATTTGATGATTTCGTAAATTGTTGTAAGCACTATGGGGTAAAGGTTTAGAGATTATTATTCGAATTCTATTTGCATAACCTTGTGTTAGATCAAGAAACAAAGTAGAACCTCGGCCCTTTCATTGGGGATATTCAACTACAGGCATTTATTTCATTTTGAGTTAATCAAATAAAATGGCTTAAAGCCTATAATGCCTTCCAAAGACAAGAAAATGGATTAGATTTATGGGTAAGAGCTAAGCCTAGAAATCCATTGCAGTTATGGAAGAAACATGGAACCTCATGAGGACTCCAGGCATGATTGAAGCATTAGGACCCATTCATACAACAATAAATCGGCAAGGGATAGAATACTTCTCTACCATCAAAGACCTTGCCATTTCTGCTGCTAAATTTCAATATCAGATTTCTAATCCGAATATCCAACATAGGGAATCGTTTAATTATGAGAACTTTAAGTTAGTTGCTAATCGCTTGGGCCTCTATGGTGATCTTATCTTGAGGACACGACCATCTTGGTTAGGTTATAGGTTCGGGAGTCCGGTCATTTGGCATCTCGCACTAGGATACCAAGCCTTATACGAAATGCCTGAGGGCTAGACAGGGCATATTTTTGAATACCTAGCTAGACATCATGGTTGTAGACCTCCTCATGAGATCCCGTCTCCAGCCTACTCCCTCACCATATTGCATGTCAACTGCAATGCTTTCATGAGGTCATGAAAAAGGGTAAGCAGGGGGGTGTGTTGGGCACTAGAGAAGTTATGTTACTTTTGTTTACCTTGTTATCTTTTCTTCAAGATTCACAACCTTTTCACATCATGAGCTAGGCATATGGTAGAAAATATGATAAAATCTAGAAGGTTGATATGGAATATGAAATGATTAATAATTACCCTTTTTCTATGCAGGAACAGGAGAAAACAAAGGACTATCATCCCAAAGGAAAGAATGAGACTAAGTTAACTGCTGTCCCTTTCGCAGGGATCTGCGCTCAAAGAAGGTGATCCAAATTGGAGTGTAACAGCCGAAAAAAGGAAAAGGAGATCTCCAATCAGCACAAAAGAACAAGAAGATAACTGCAAGTTAACATCTTGAAAAATTTCTCAGGATTTTTTGATCTTTAGGGATCGCTATCTTAACGATCTTCTGTATTGTTAATATCATTGTTTGGTTGTTATAAAAGGGGTAACACTGTTAGATTGGGAGGAGAAGACTATTATTACTTTTATGAAATTTTCTTCGGTACTTGAACTTTGATCATCGAATCCTTATAACTCTATTTCATATTTCAATATAAAAACCTGGTTGTTGTTCTATCATTGATTATGGAGTAGCCTAAAGCAGTAAGTCCCTGGAGGCTAAGGGCACGTCCCTAGTGGATCACTTGCTCTTGTATCATATTTCTCATTCATGTGTGGTTTGATTTCTTTCTGTGACTCTGCTCAGTAATATGAAGAGCTTTACTATTTTACATATCGGCTCGTTCTGAAACAATTGTTGTTCCATTACAATTGTTGTTATTCTATAGCTATGATTCATGTGTACTGTATCGAGCTTTGATTGCTATTCCTTTTACTGATTAAGTGTGTTGCATGTTTAACTTGGGTAGCTGTACATTTTGATTTCAATTGTTTCTCTATAATTTATTTCTAAGAGTTTGTTGTTCCATTTCTGGTTGTTGTTCAAATCGGAAGCTGTTACTAAGTTCCCGTAGATTATAATTATTGTTGCATTCATAGGTTAAGGTGTTGTTGTTCAATATTATTCATAAATATAGCTGATGTTCCATTTCTTGCTATTTGAAGATCATCATTTCTTTGGTATGCAGAAGGTTTGAAACTATAGTGAACATTGACCTATACTGTCTAGTTCCCAGTTTGACGATCCTTCTTCTGAGTGCTTCTTTAATTCCATCAGTTTACATAGGGAAGAGTTATTGTTACTGTACCATCGACTAATAAATTTTTGTAGCTTTCTTAACACATGATTTGAATTCCAGGTTTCTTTCCACAAATAGATTACATTTCAAGAATACATTTACTCTTGTATTGAGAACACTATACTACTAGCATTACTCTGACAATTGACCGCCTCAAACTGAGTACACTCTTTGAAATAACAAATCGTTCCTGGATTGAAAATTAATGTAGGGTAAAGGTGAAAAAGACACTTTTTACTACTTAACATTTACCCCACCTATGATAAAGAGATGTATTCCATCGTGTAGGCTTGCCGATAATGGAAGCACTACATTCTAGAGAAGGATAAGTACTACATGAATGGTAAGTAAAATAACAACCTCGGTATAAGTACAAGACAATATTATTGATATTTTATCCTCATCATATTATAATTAATAACAATAAATAAATACACACCTAAAATGAAAAATTCTAAATATAAAACAATAATAATAAATATACATAAAATAAAATGAATTGAAAATACTATTATTATTATTATTATTATTATTATTATTATTATTATTATAATAATAATAATAATAATAATATTATTATTATTATTATTATTATAAATTATGTTAAGTACTACTTGATTTATTAAAAACCCTTAAATTACTCAACTAACTAAATCCATTCGACTTAATTTATCTATATAAATAGACTTTATATAATTTAAATAAAACATTCTTACATAAAGCATTGCCATGCCAAGTTGTTGACCGGTAAAATTTATATTAAATAATTATATTGCGAATTAAAAAATTATATATTTTCATATTACCAATAAATAACATAGTTTATCAATGAACTCCCTTTCTGTTTGGTTTGAAATTAGGTTTCCCAACATCCACACTATATATTTGACCGCACTTTTATATTTTGAGGTACCATCCTCCATATTGTTTACTTCTTTGTGTGTGGTAAAGCTTTGGGTAAACTCGATCGATCAGGAAATTGGTGTGTATAGGGTGCCCTAATGGACGCTATTCCGATGGATGTCGTTCTACAGTGTTTGCTAAGGATGCCTTATACATCACACGATACGCTGAAAGATGTGTGCAATAGCTGGGAGGCTATGGTCCATAGCCCTACGTTCTATGCTGACAGGAGGAAATGTCGGATGAGCGAGCAGCTTATTTGCCTGGTTCAAAGAGATATCAGGAATCATAGAGATATGAACCCTGTCCTTGTAGTAACGGTATACGACCCTGTGAACGGCACCTGGCAAAGGCTACCTCCAATTGATGATCCCCACAATACTCAAATACCAATATGGTGTCAGTGCGTAGCTGTGAATCAAAAGCTACTTCTCATAGGCGGATTCCAACCGTCCAATGAAAGTTTTACGAAGAGTATCTATATTTACGACTTTGAGTCTTCGAGATGGCGCCGCGGAGTTGACATCCCCACAGCTCAATCATTCTTTGCCTGCTATGTCTCTTCTTCCACCGGACTTATTTACGTCGCTGGCGGGATCGACGAGCGTGGTAGCCCTCTTGCAGCTGCAGAAGCATATGACGTGGTGAAAGACAAGTGGACAATTTTGCCTCCTATGATCGAACCCCACGGCCATGGATGCCGCAGTGTGTTCGTGGATGGTAAATTCATGGTGTTACACGAAGGCCAACCTACAGAAGTTTTCGATCCGAGTGAGGGAACGTGGAAAATGAGGTCACATTGGTGGAATTTCATGGGAGAAGTATGGAGAAGTTGTGTGATTTCATCTTCTTCTTCGGAGTTGCACGTGTTCACCGAACAACAGGTGGAGAGGTACGATGTTGAGAAGGACATTTGGAGTGTTGTAGCTACTCTTCCGAATCCCCACCATCTAGAGCTTTTTACGTGCGCTACATTGTGGCGCGACCAAATTTTTGTAAGCGGAGTGGGCGAGCGACCGCGTTCCAACCCAGAAAAACACATCTCTTATCTGTTCAATATGTCAACCAGCCAGTTCATGGAACTTCACCATGATTGTGGGGAGGACTTTGCGGGCATGATCCTATCTGCAGTGACCGTGGAGATTTGAAAGTAATTTTTAGATGCGCGCCCAATTTAATCATTGTGTTGTGTTCAATTCTATATCAGTTATTGCTTAGTCCGGCTAGTACAAGAAATGGTCTTTTTTTGTGTTTTTCCGTTGTCAATTTTGTTCAAAACTTCTGTATGAAATTTTAAAAGTGGTTTAGTTTGTAAAGATTGAATAAGAGATGTTGAGAGTGTTGAATTTATTTATTATTTCAAAAAAAAATATTCTGTAGTATAGAATTAAAGAGTCTTGTTTTAATAAGGAGTTTAGACTTCTGTGATCCATAACATAGTTTATATAATCTTCGACAAAATCACATAACCAATCTATTGTCGACGCGTTTCGAACCAACCAGTGTGGTTCATCGTCAGGACAAGTTGAAGAACCGATCTGGCTTAGCTTGTTTAAATAGAGTGTGCAGAGACTCCAACAGCTATAATGCTAACGACTACTTTTGACCTAATGACCCTGGTCAAACCACTAGAATAGTTAATTAATATTTCTCAAAAAAGGTAAATAAAGGAATTCATTTGTTAATTAAAAATTAGATATATTATTATTATTATATTGAGAAAATTCAAACTATAATATTAATATCTTAACTATAATGGTCAATAATAAATTAAATATATTAAATAATCTATATTTAATATTAATCCAATATAATTTAAATACAAGTAAAAGTAATCAATTATTTTTAGAAAATAGTTACCTAGATAGTTGTGTGATAATAATTCCACGGTCCTTAGTAAGTTATATCTACATTATTTAGTGTATATCATATTCATTATTTAAATAAAATGGTCCATTAAGATAATAATAAACAATAATGTATGTATATTAAATAATCTATATCTACTACATAGTTAATAATTCTAAAATTAATATTATCCTAGAATTTAGTCACATTAGGTAAATACCATAATAAGTGGTTGTTAAAGCCAAGTTTATTAATAATAAAATAACTAATATTATTGGTATATTGTAGTTTATCCTATAAACTTAATGGTCAAATAATCAAAATTAGTTCAATATTTATTAATTCCAAAAATATTAAAGTTAACTAAGACCCTAGGTAAATATGTTATTACTACAGGATAAATACCATAATTCAGGGTTGATAAAGTCCATGTTTATTATTATAACTAATATTATCATCATTTATCCATATTTAATATTAATGTTAATAAGGTATAAAAGGGGTTTTTAGACAATAGTTAAAGGGAGACTCAATTCTAAGGTTATAATAGACATAATTATCAATGAAATTATGGAAAAACCAAATCCAATTATAATATGCCCCAAAGTAAACAGGTTAATACGATAATCAACCCGAAATAAATTCATGACTCAAACATTCCAAAATAATAGGACCAATCTGCCAGAAGAAAAATTAAAGGAGGGGGAAGACAAAAATCCTAAGACCTAACAAAAAGGGAAGAGGAGGCTAGGAAGACAAGGCTGGGACCCAGCAACTGCTAATCCTCCAGCCATCATCCCTATTAAGATTGTTCGGCCTTTTCTCAATCTCCAGGGCCTCTCTAAATTTGCGATGGTGAAAGTGCGCAATTTTGGCAATGACTTGAGCCTCCTCTATACATACATGATGCATAGTCTTTCCCGCATGCTCAGCCAGGGCCGAGGACTTAGTCCTCCCATGCCTTAAGTCAACCGAATGCTCGCTAATCTGCTGATTGATAGAGCGACCAGTCTCACCAATATAAGGGGTCCCACAGGAGCAGGGAATGACATAGACGCCCTTCATGTCCTTAGGGTCAATCGGGTCTTTCAAAGACCTGAGGGAACCATGGATAGTATTGAGAGGTCTAAAAGTTGCGGGCACATCATACCTCCTCAGAATCCTTGCAATCTTGTCTGTGGTTCCTTGGATGTAAGGAAGGTTCACACCCATGCTATGATCATTAGGAACCCTTCGGATTGAAGGCTCCTTCTTGGCCCTGAGGAAGGCTTTTTGACCGAGGTGCCTATTGTAACCATTCTTCTCAAAGACTTCTAGGAGGTGAGCCTTCTCCGCTTCCAGGCTCTCCTCATCCGAAATTCTAACAGCGCGGGTGGCAAGCGTGCTAAGAACCCCTAACTTTTGAGCGGGGAAATGATGCAAAGAAGCATGCAAGTATTGCTCAGTATGCTTTGGACTCCTCTCGCCTCTTACCAAAGCTTTGGAGGAGATTCGTTGATGACACTGGTGTTGTCTGGCCTCATGGTCCTGACGAGCTGGATCATTTCTTCAGTCACCTCAATAACCAATCCGCCGCCATTAAATTCACGATGGAAAAAGAAGATAATGGTTGTCTTCCGTTCTTGGATGTTCTCATCTCTAAGAAGGTGGATGGTTCCTTTTCTCATCAGGTGTATAGAAAGAAGACGCATACTGAGCAATACTTGCATGCTTCTTCGCATCATTTCCCCGCTCAAAAGTTAGGGGTTCTTAGCACGCTTGCCACCCGTGCTGTTAGAATTTCGGATGAGGAGAGCCTGGAAGCAGAGAAGGCTCACCTCCTAGAAGTCTTTGAGAAGAATGGTTACAATAGGCACCTCGGTCAAAAAGCCTTCCTCAGGGCCAAGAAGGAGCCTTCAATCCGAAGGGTTCCTAATGATCATAGCATGGGTGTGAACCTTCCTTACATCCAAGGAACCACGGACAAGATTGCAAGGATTCTGAGGAGGTATGATGTGCCCGCAACTTTTAGACCTCTCAATACTATCCGTGGTTCCCTCAGGTCTGTGAAAGACCCGATTGACCCTAAGGACATGAAGGGCGTCTATGTCATTCCCTGCTCCTGTGGGACCCCTTATATTGGTGAGACTGGTCGCTCTATCAATCAGCGGATTAGCGAGCATTCGGCTGACTTAAGGCATGGGAGGACTAAGTCCTCGGCCCTGGCTGAGCATCCGAGAAAGACTATGCATCATGTATGTATAGAGGAGGCTCAAGTCATTGCCAAAATTGCGCCCTTTCACCATCGCAAATTTAGAGAGGCCCTGGAGATTGAGAAAAGGCTGAACAATCTTAATAGGGATGATGCTGGAGGATTAGCAGTCGCTGGGTCCCAGCTTTGTCTTCCTAGCCTCCTCTTCCCTTTTTGTTAGGTCTTAGGATTTTTGTCTTCCCCCTCCTTTAATTTTTCTTCTGGCAGATTGGTCCTATTATTTTGGAATGTTTGAGTCTTGAATTTATTTTGGGTTGATTATCGTATTAACCTGTTTACTTTGGGGCATATTATAATTAGATTTGGTTTCTCCATAATTTCATTGATAATTATGTCTATTATAACCTTAGAATTGAGTCTCCCTTTAACTATTGTCTAAAAACCCCTTTTATACCTTATTAACATTAATATTAAATATGGATAAATTATGATAATATTAGTTATAATAATA
Organism: Pinus tabuliformis; assembly: GCA_031772625.1. Classification (NCBI taxonomy): domain Eukaryota; kingdom Viridiplantae; phylum Streptophyta; class Pinopsida; order Pinales; family Pinaceae; genus Pinus; species Pinus tabuliformis. The sequence continues at coordinate 1,690,762,005 of CM062818.1, forward strand.
AACATGGACTTTATCAACCCTGAATTATGGTATTTATCCTGTAGTAATAACAAATTTACCTAGGGTCTTAGTTAACTTTAATATTTTTGGAATTAATAAATATTGAACTAATTTTGATTATTTGACCATTAAATTTATAGGATAAACTACAATATACCAATAATATTAGTTATTTTATTATTAATAAACTTGGCTTTAACAACCACATATTATGGTATTTACCTAATGTGACTAAATTCTAGGATAATATTAATTTTAGAATTATTAACTATGTAGTAGATATAGATTATTTAATATACATACATTATTGTTTATAACTTATTATCTTAATGGACCATTTTTTTTAAACAATGAATATGATATACACTAAATAATGAAGATATAACTTACCAAGGACCGTGGAATTATTATCACACAACTATCTAGGTAACTATTTTCTAAAAATAATTGATTACTTGTATTTAAATTATATTGGATTAATATTAAATATAGATTATTTAATATATTTAATTTATTATTGACCATTATAGTTAAGATATTAATATTATAGTTTGAATTTTCTCAATATAATAATAATAATATATCTAATTTTTAATTAACAAATGAATTCCTTTATTTACCTTTTTTGAGAAATATTAATTAACTATTCTAGTGGTTTGACCAGGGTCATTAGGTCAAAAGTAGCCGTTAGCATTATAGCTGTTGGAGTCTCTGCACACTCTATTTAATCAAGCTAAACCAGATCGGTTCTTCAACTTGTCCTGACGATGAACCACACTGGTTGGTTCGAAACGCGTCGACAATAGATTGGTTATGTGATTTTGCCGAAGATTATATAAACAGTCTTGTTTTAATAAAATAAAAAAATTACGATTGTGAAGTTTTTTTCAAGTTCCCCTCAGAGAGACTTGTTTTTCGACACTATTCGAAATACCTTAAATCTCATTCTTAGGAACATAACCCATTCCTCATTTAGCAAACAATTTTGAATCTAGGCCTTAATATCTCAGAGAGCTATATTGTTTTTTTTTCAATTTCTAAATATACCAAGTCATTGTTGTGGCTAATATGTCAGATTTTTATGGAATTGAAATGGGTGGAATTCTAATATAATGTGGTCTTAAGGCCACCGAACATCTTTTATGGCTTGAATGTATATAGAATATTTTAGCTATTGGGAACTTACCTTAAAATATATGTGATCCTTGCTCATAATGGAGGCTATTTTCAAAAGAATTAGGTACACATCTAATTTACATTTTGAATAAATCCATTGCTTTATCTTTATATTATCCTCCAAGAAAGAATCTAAATGGAGTATCGAGTCTAACCTTTTAGACACTCTAGAATTACCAACATTCTAGTTTCTCCAAGTCATTTAAATATTTTCAATATGGACATTTGTCTAAGTAGCCCCAAAAAAAGAAATTCAATATTTCATTAGCCCCTAAGAAAAAATTAATATCACCACCAAATCAAGAACCTTTCTTAGGATAATATGGATTTCTAGAAAGAAAAATACTTTAGAGGTGCATAATAGCCAGATACCCTTTGGTTCTTTGTAATCTAGGTAAATAACTATCCCCTAAAAATCTCTATTAGAAAGGGATATTGAATGTGCTTCATTCCCCTCCCATTATATTTTTTGGAAATATATTTTAGTATTATTTTCTAAGGTTATTTTTAATAATATTAAATCATTTGGCTTAAGAACCACACCACATCACCTTTCCCTTTTGGGGAGTCCTAATGCCCTATACTCTTTTTAGTTACCTAATTAATATTCATGATGTAATTTATTATTACATGTGTGTCTTGCATATTACACCATTCATACTCATTGGTGCTTTAACACATAAGCTCTTTGGTTGGAATACATAGTCACCTTGGCTTTATGTCATAAACCTTCCATCTAGCTATTTTTTTTCTATTGAAACATAATGGACTTATTGATTTAGGTAGGGATCCCTTAGTTCATAGACAAGAATAAGATATCATGCATACTAATTCTAAAGAAAAAAAACAATGGTCAGAGAATAAAACATAAAACATATATACACAAAGATTTTGTAGTTGATCCAAAAAATGGAACTACCACATTGATTTTTCAATGTTACAATGCATATATATACAGAAATCTCAATCCATTAACCCATGGTAGTTCCCTTGAACTAATCTACTAAATACCATGGACAGAAAACCATCATGACCAAAACCACTTGTAAAATCCATACACCCATCTAATAAAATATAACACAACCCAACATTTATGTTTCATTTTACCTAAACTTTCAATAGGGTCGCATATTAGAATATTCCAAATTTCATGAACCATCTTCCAAACTTGATGTCTCTTCCAAAGTACAATTTTTTTAGTATAAGGTATGGCTCATTATAGTGACTCTTTGCACTCATTATCACTATGTGCCACACTCCATTTATCATAAATTGATCATCTTTGCATTATTGGGACTGTATGATTACATTTTTTGTATGGCTCATGCACTTTTGGAAAACTGTATCAAAACCCGGCTATATATATATCACAATCTAGAACACATATATATAACTCCCTTAGTCTAAGTATAATGGAAATGATGTCTAAATGATCATCCACATCAACCCTTATTCATCGTTAAAAGTATATTATATCTTCAGGTTGGACTCAATATCATTGTTTTTGGGAAGAACAATTATTATCGCTTTCACAAAAGAAAATAAGAAGTTGTTTATGAGAATTTTCTAACCACTTCCAAAATTTAGCAGATGTTTGATTGTGAATTTTTCAAGTCTAGTTTGTTTGCATCAAGTGAGACTAAATAATAATGTGTCTCTCTTTCTCTTTATAATTAAATTCATTAAATTTCAAATCTATCTCTGAAGGCTTCCTAGAAGATTCAATCTTTAGGATCACCCTCAAATATCTAGATTGACCTTTCATTCACCTTTCTCCTAACATTGAAATTGAACAATTAGTTGGTATTGAATAGATAAATCTCTTGTACAAAACAAAAATAGTGCCATAACTATGGTTTGATGAAAAAGACTCTAGATCCTACTACCTTATTAGTAATATCTACCATAGTAGAGGATTGTCCTATTTAATGTATTTATTGTTAGAACAGAGCATGCATAACACACATCGGATTTATACTGAGACAAATGGAGAAACAACAAGATTACTTACTTAGAAACAATGAAATGGATAAAACAATCACTGGAGAACAGAAATCACTTCACATTACATAATAGGCTTGGGCCTTGGCTTGCTTTCCTTGGCCAGAGAAATTACAAATTTATAGAGGCAGAAGAAGGATCTAGAATCATGTATGTGATTCAGATGGAGATCTGGAATGAACTCGGAACCACTCGCGGCGTAGGAGGATCTAGAATCCTGCATGTGATTCTATAAACTACTGGAAGGATCTAGAATCCTAGAGATCTAGAAATATCTATGTAGAATCCTTAATGAATTTGGCTTCACACTTAACATTCTTCCCACTTGAAACAAAATAAGAGTGATCAAGTCACGTCAAGTCCTACCATGCCTCTACATAACTCATGTTTATTTCGTCATAGACTCTTAGTGAGCATATGAGCAAGATTCCTATTTCTGTGGATATTTTCCAAGGATAACTGTTCTTCCTCCAACACATGTCAGATCCAATGGTACCTTAAGTCAATGTGCTTGGTTTTTAAATGAAATGATGGGTTTTTCTCCAAGTGAATGGAACTTTGACTATCACAATATAACACATACTTGTCTTGCTTTATTCCTATCTCTCCGAGGAATTGCTGCATCCACAACATCCCTTTACGAGATTTTGTTGCAGCTATGTACTCTGCCTCTGTTGTAGAGAGGGCTACTATTATTTGTAGCCTTGACACCCAAGATAGTGTTGCACCTGCAAATGTATACAAATAACCTATAATGGACTTTCTAGTATCCATATATCCAGCCATATTCGCATCTGTAAATCCTTCAAACATAGTCTCATCATGACCAAAACATAAAAAATAATTACTAGTACCCTTGAGATACCTTAAAATCCATTTTACTGCTTGCCAATGTTGTTTTTGTGGATTGGTATGGAACCTGCTCACTACTCCCACTGAATATGCAATGTCTGGTCATGTGCATACCATGGCATACATTAAGCTGCCAACTGCTAAAGCATAAGGAATTCTACTCATCTCTTCTTTCTCTTTGTCATTACTAGGAGATAATTCAGTACTCAGCTTGAAGTGGGTTGTCAGTGGTGTACCAACTGGCTTGGCATCCTTCATATTAAACTTGTTAAGCACCTTCTTGACATATTTTTCTTATGACAACCACAATCTTTTGTTTTTCCTGTCACGCATAATCCGCATGCCCAATATCTATTTTGCTGGTCCGAAATCCTTCAACCTATTGATCTTATTCTTATCATGCCCAACAGTCAACTTGTCATCCACATATAACAATAATATGATATACTTTCCTTGATCATACCTCTTGATATAGACACAATGGTCAACTTCCAACCTCTGAAAACCATGTTCCAACATGAATGAATCAAATTTCTTGTACCATTATCAAGGTTCTTGTTTCAACCCATAGAGACTCTTCTTCAACCTACAGAAAAGGCCTTCTTTGCTTTTTTCTATGAAGTCTTCTGGCTGCTCCATATAAATTTCTTCCTCCAATTCACCATGAAGGAAAGTAGTTTTTACATCTAACTTTTCACGTTCTAGGTCTAAAGCAACAACTAGACCAAGAATGACTCTAATGGATGACATTTTAACAACAGGTGAAAAACTTTCAGTGAAGTCAATACCTTCTTTTTGGGTAAAACCTTTCACCACCAATATTGCTTTATACCTCTCCTTCTTTTTGTCACCTTCATGCTTAATCATGTAAACCCATTTGTTTTGTAGATCCTTTCTACCTTTTGGGAGGTTTACCAACTCGCAAGTTTTATTTTCCTGCAAAGAGTTCATTTCTTCTTCCATTCTTTACTGTGCTCGACTTTACAAGCTTCTTGAAAACAATTAGGTTCACCTTCATCAGTCAACAAAATATAGTTTGAAGGAGGATACTTTTGTGAAGGCTTATGAGGCCTAGAAGATCTACGAACGAACTTTGGTGGTGCATTATCAAGTTGAATATCCTATAAAGGTTCCTACAAGATTCCTTCTTCTTTTTGTTCATTATTTTCCGCTTGTTATTCTTCATGCTCCTAAATTTGTTGTTCATTTCTTGTATTGGTGGTATGTTTTCCTGTTGCTCTTCAAACCTGCCAATAACCCTTTTGACCTCCAACTCGCCTACAGTGCTCTTGAACATTTCTAACTCATTAAATATAACATCCATGCTTCTAATAATTTTATGTTTGACTGGATCCCATAGACGATAACCAAGATCTTCATCCGCATATCCCAAAAAAGTGCATTTCATATATTTATCATCTAGCTTAGTTCTATTTTCTTTGGGAATATGTATGAATGCTTCACATCCAAAGATTTTCAAGTGAGAATAATTCAAATTCTTACCAGTCCAAAGTTCTTCAGAGATACCTCCATCCAAGGCTGTAATTGGAGATCTATTTATGAGATAGCAAGAAATACTTACTGCTTCAGCCCAAAAATTCTTCTCCAAACCGGAATTGGACAACATACTTCACACCTTTTCCATAATGGTGTGATTCGTCCTTTCTGTGACATAATTCTGTTGAGGAGTACCAGGCACAATCTTCTCATGCTTTATGCCAAACATGTTACAATATTCCTTAAATGCATTTGAGTAATATTCTCCACCATTATCCATTCTTAAACACTTCAGCAATTTGTTAGTCTCTCTTTCAACAGCAACATGGAATTTTTTAAATATCCCAAACTTTCCTTGATGCATCATCTATAAATGTTACAAAATATGATGCTCTACATATACACAATGCTCACAAAGATCAAGATTGTAGGATTTCAAACTTGGCAATAAATTTTACCAATAAGGATTTTTAAGCCCTTTTCACTCATGTGACCCAAATTCTTATGCCAAAGATCTGTTGAATTTCCTTCTTTTGTGACAGCAGCCAAATCTAGTTTTCCTATCAGTGTCTTCAATGTGTATAATGTTCCTATCTTGGGTCCTTTGGCCACAACCAATGCACCTTTTCTAATTTTCCAACCTCCTTTTCCAAAGCTTGTCGAATAGCCTTCATCATCCAGTCGTCCCATATAGATTAGAGTCATGCACATTTCTGGTACATGCCTGACTTGTTTCAATAATATATCTTATCCATCTTTCATCTTGATCTGGACATCTCCCACTCCAACAATACTCCAAAATTGATTATTCCCCAAATGCACTCTACCATAATCACCGGGATTATATGAAACGAAACTATCTTTGCATGGGGTTACATGATGAGATGCCCCAGAGTTAAGGATCCAATCAAAGCTACTGCTAGATGTATATACACATGCATCCTCTACTGAAACAATAAACAACACATCACCATCTGTGGCTACAGCAGTAGTCTCACCTTCATTTTTGCTGGATGATTTGTGATTTGTACTAGATGGTCTTTGATCCTTTAGTCCCTTCTTCCAGAATCGACATTATTTCTTCATGTGCCCCATTTTGCCACAATGAAAGCAGATGATCCTTCCTCTCCTTGATTTTGATCGGCCTCAATATTGATCACCCTTGCTGACCTCGATCCATTCTCCTACCACTATCAGCTAGAGCTAGAGCCTCTCCTCCTTGGTTTTCCACAATTGACTTGTGTCACAGCTCCTCATTCATTAAAATGCTATTGACATCATCAAACTTCACGGTCCCTGTACTTTTTGAAGTGATCATAGCTACAATTAAATTTTCTGAGCTGTCTGGCATATAACTCATTAGCAAAATAGCTCTAGTTTCATCATCTAAAATGATTTTAATAGAGGCGAGTTGATTTGTAATAATATTAAATGCATTCAAGTGCTCAACAACTGAAGCACCCTCTTTAATTTTAAGATTATAAAGCTTCTTCATCAAGAGCACTTTGTTTGATGCTGTGTTCTTCTTATATAGGATCATGGAGCTTCTTCCATAATCCTTCAGTCGTCTTTTCTCTGGACACATTGAAATAAACATTCTTTACTAAATATTAGCGGATTGTTGCAATCGCCTTTCTATCTAGCTTATTCCACTCTTCATTTGTCATCAATGAGGGTTTCTTTGTTGTGCCCTAAATCAACAAATACTGATCCTTTAAAATCAATATATCCTCCATCTGTGATTTCCATAGGGAAAAATTAACCCCGCTCAACTTCTCCATATCTGTAAGTGTTGTCTCCATTTTCAATCAAATTCACACCCCAAAACATAAAAACTCCACTTAAAAATAAAAAATTTTAAAATATACTTTTCAAAGTTCCAACATATAACTATATATGTTTCATAATAGATATAAAAACATATATAATGTTTTAACCTTTTCAAATTTCACACATACATATGTTGGTTTGAGAGAAAACTTGACGTATACGTGCAAGCTTGAAGTAAAAAAAAACTTACAAACACCTCCTCTCAACTCCAATCTCCATTGATCTCCACTTTTCAAACTCCAGCAACACGTTTCAACATAGGTCCATGACCTTGCTTTTCTTGAAACAATTGTCTTTTAGTTCCAGCGTTCCTCAATTATTTCGTGCACAAATCCTTCAACAGCTCCAGGGGTAACAACCAACGTTTTAACGAACGCTGCTAGAGCAAGGTGATGGCACTAAGCGGCTTGCACAGTGGATATTTGAACCTAACTCCAATACCAATTGTTAGACCAGAGCATACATAACACAAAAGATTTATACTCAAAGACAAAAAAATGGAGGAACAACAAGATTACTTAGTCAGAAACAATGGAATGGGTAAAATAAAAACTAGAGAATAGAAATCACTTTGCATTACATAATAGGATTGGGCCTTGGATTTCTTTCCTTGGCCAGAGAAATTACAAATTTAAAAAGGCAAAAGAAGGATCTATAATCCTGTATGTGATTCATATGGAGATCTAGAATGACATAGAAACCACTGGTTGTGTAGGAGGATCTAGAATCCTGCATGTGATTCTAGAAACTGCTAGTAGTGTAGAAGGATCTAGAATCCTGGTGATCTAGAAAGATTTGATCCAGAATCGTCCATGAATTTGGCTTCACACTTAACATTTATAGGCATATTGGAATAATGATAACGAAACTTATACTAAATATGAAAATATTGTTTCTGAAGATTCGCATTACCCAGTTTGATATTCACTTCTTACCATAAAATATGTGTGATTCATCCCTTAATTCAAAATTCTAAGACCACATTACAACTTTTTTCACTTGTAATTTCAATCTTGACCATACTAGAAATCGATATTTTTTTTTAGTGTTTCCCTCATTCTGAATTAAATGTTATGTTATATTAAAATAAATATTAAGTTCCATCACTTGTTACATAGGAAGGTCATAGGAGACTCCTCTGCCTATATAAGTAAATGGGAGATGGTATGCCCACATTGGTTCTAACAGAAATCTTAATTCTTCTGTATCAATCTGACATTCTTTTCGTCTTAGTGTGATGTCAGTTATTTTCTTGACATGTTTTAAGTTTTATTTTTATTTTTGAAAAATAAGAGGTGAAATTTGAATTAGGGATTTTGTTGCCTTGATATCCGTGAGATATTTAATATTTACTATATATCATGTATAACAAAAACTTACATATTTCCCTTTTACGTCAATTATAGAAAATCTACTATAGTAAAATTTTGTGTCTAACATTAGGCCTTCATCATTTTAGGCTTAGATATCCAATTTGCAACCAATGGATTTTGTTTTTCCTTCCTTGGACTCCCTGCAACAACTTGTACTCAATTTTTCTTCGCACTACAATTAGAATTAAGAGTGGAATCACCTCTTTTCTTATTATACATTTCCCACACTTTCTCCCTTGCAATTGAAGGTTTTCCATAAGCTCAATATTGAACTGAAAACTTTGATACCAAGTGTCTACCCTCTTGTTGTTTTTTGTTTTCCATTGAAACTTACTAGACAAATTCATTTATATCTGTTCCTTTATTGGTAGGAATATGATATCACCATTTACATGTTCAAGTATTTCTGTTTTATTTTACCTCTAGTTTTGATAGGGATGCATACTAGAAATATCCATATATAGAATACATTTACGTTAATGTTAAAAGGATAAATGTTTTAACTTTCACTCCTATTTTATCCTCTAAATGATCCAATTGATATTGGTGAGTCTAGTGCATCATATTTGTTTCTCTTTATCTCTTTACCTATTAGTATATGGATGAATGGAGACCTTTATAGTTGGTGTGTTTTCATAATGGATGTTTTTTTGGTTATATTTCCTCTCAAGCATAACTCTTTTATTAATGTGATCCACCCATTTTCACATTCTATTTATTTTTTGCAATTACTAGTCCAAAACTTTAAACGTCTTGTGTTAGTTCACAAATACGTTGAGCTATGTAGCTTATGGTTAAGAAGGCTCAAGAAGTAATATTCCTTGGCCCTTCAAATTTGATGCATTCCATTAGAATTGTCCGTACCTTGATTCCTTCATGATAGAATCTATAGAACCTATTCGTCTAAAAGTTACAACTATACATGTACGGTGTTTTACCCTAACACGTGTATTAAGATTCCAACTTATAGTATATTATAGTTGCATTGATTAAATTGGAATCTTTTCCAAGGTCCCCATCTATCCATCTTCCTTCATGAGAAATAGTTGGGTTAGTTCTCCAACCAGTTCTTGTACACTAGAGCTCAGACTATTTCTACTTAAGGCAGTATAATTAATAATTGTATATATCAAATTTACACATAGATAACTATGTATCGACATACCATGGTAGACTTGATAATGTTACTGGAATATACCATTGTGAACTATGACATGGATTTTTACTAACAATGAGATGCATTAAAGTATTGGGTAGGTATTTGTGTGGGGTTAGGCATACTCCAATAAGCCCCTATATTTTTCGATCATATCAAAACAACTACCCCTCTTGTTCCTCTTTCAATTTCCTAAACACTTCCTATGTAGGTTCCTACATACCTCTAGTTTTTATTTAAGTTGTTGATAATGAGTGGGTTGAATCAAACACACACCTATAGAGCACATTATGCTCAAGTGCTACCACACTTATTTCAAAGGAACAATCAAGATACTAAAGGAAACATACAATGGTTAGGATTTGTTTTTGCAAAACCATAGTGATTAAGGTGAAATAAGTCTAAACCTCTCTATATTATTATTTCATTGGGTACTAAGTTATATAAGATACCGGAGGTAGCCCCACTTATCGCCATCTCTTTGACCTCTCCTAAACAATGCATTGAGGTCATCTCCGAGAATAGGAAATTTGATTCCTTTCTCATTCACTCTCAAAGTAAGGGGAAGTTTGTAGCTACGTCCATGGCCCTCACCAAGGGTTCATCCAAGGAGTAGAAGCAAGCATGTGGATACAGTCATGGAAGAATACAGGGACATCTTCTCCTCACCCATAGGGGTACCCTTTCATTGTGAGGTCAAGCATTTAATCAATCTGAACATGGGAGCACCTCTACCCAACGAGTCAATGTATCGCCACTGCGTTATGGAAAATGAAGAAATCAAGCAGAAAATAAAAAAGTTGTTGCAAAAAGGGCACATTCGGCCAAGTTCTTCCCCTTGTGGGAGCCTGATTGTACTTGTATAGAAGAAGGATGAGACGTGGAGGTTTTGCATTGATTATTGGGAACTAAGAAAAATCACTTCCATGAACAAGTATCCAATCAGCAAGATCGATCTAAAGCTTGGTTATCACTAGGTTCCAATAGATTCCACATATGTATGGAAGACAACATTTAAATCCAAGGAAGGCCTTTTTGAGTGGTTGGTTATGCCCTTCACGTTGACAATTTCGCCTACTACTTTTATGAGGCTAATGCATGACATCTTGTAGCCCTTCAAAAACTCATTTGTGGTGGTTTATGTGGACGACATCCTCATCTTGAGCAAGTGTTTGGAAGAATACTTGCATCACATGTAGGAGGTCCTTCAAACCCTTTGGTAGCACAAACTGTGTGCAAACTTGGAGAAATCCACCTTTGGCATGAGCGAGGTCCAATACTTGGGTTACATCATTGATGAGTGTGGCCAACCCCGATCACTATAATAGAGCATCACAACTTTTTGGGCCTTGGAATTTTTTATCGGAGGTTCATGTCAGGATTCTACCAACAGAAGGCATTCGTTGAGTTGAAGCACAACCTATACTCTACATCAGTACTCACACTACAAGACCTACAACGACAATTTGAAATCGAGACAGACGCCTTAGACTATGCTATTGATATAGTCCTCAGCCAACATGGGCATCGAGTGGCCTATCATAATGAGAAACTTTCTGATACAATTCATAATTGCTGTTGGGCATCAGAGAAGGTATGTTATTTTCATTTACCTTGTTATCTTTTCTTCAAGATTCAAAACCTTTTCACATCAAGAGCTACGCATATGGTAGAAAATATGATAAAATCTAGAAGGTTTATATGGAATATGAAATGACTAATAATTACCCTTTTTCTATGTAGGAAGAGGAGAGAACAGAGGACTGTCATCCCAATCAAAAGAACGAGAACAAGTCAATTGTTGTCCCTTTGGCAGGGAACTGCACTCAAACAAGGCAATCCAAATTAGACTGTAACAACCAGAAAAAGGAAAAGGAGATCTCCAACAAAAGAACAAGAAGATAACTGCAAGTTAACATCTTGACGAATCCCTCAGGATCCTTTTATCCTGAGGGATTGCTATCTTAATGATCTTCTACATTGTTAATATAGTCATTTGGCTGTTATAAAAATGGGTAGCACTATTAGCTTGGGGGGAGAAGACTATTATTATTTTTTTGAAATTTTCTTTGGTACTTGAACTTTGATCATCGACTCTCTTTGAAGAGCGAGTCCTCGCAACTCCGTTTCATATTTCAATATAAAAACCTGGTTGTTGTTCTATCGTTCATTCTGGAGTAGCCTAAAGCAGTGATTCCCTAGAGGCTAAGGACTCGGCCCTGGTGAATCACTTGCTCCTGTATCATATTTATCATTCATGTGTGTTTTGATTTCTTTCTTTCACTCTGCTCAGTAATCTAAAGCACTTTATTGTTTTACATATCAACTCTGTTATACTTGATTAAATATTACTATTACTCACAACAAGAATGCTATGTTATCATTCTAACTCTGCATCACATTAGTGTTCCCCCGACAAATCACATAGCATTGTTGTTCCTTATAGATTAACCGAGCTGTATTTTCTTGAATCAGTACAACTATATGATTTACTCTTAAAATCGTGGCTGTTTATTCGGAATTACTGCCTTGTTACCATTGTTGTTCTGAAAACAATGTCGTTCCGAAACAATTTTTGTTCCATTACAATTGTTGCTATTCTATAGCTGTGATTCATGTGTACTATATCGAGCTTTGATTACTGTTCCTTTTACTGACTAAGTGTGTTGCGTGTTTAACTTGGGTAGCTATACATTTTGATTTCAATTGCTGCTATATACTTTATTTCTGAGAGTTCACTGTTCCATTTCTGATTGATGTTCAAATCGGAAGTTGTTACTTAGTTTCCGTAGATTATAATTATTGTTGCATTCATAGGTTAAGGTGATGTTGTTCAATCTTATTCATAAAGATAGTTGTTGTTCCATTTCTTGCTATTTGAAGATCATCATTGCTTTGGTGTGTAGAAGGTTTGAAACTGTAGTGAACATTGACCTATGCTATCTAGTTCCTAGTTTGATGATCCTTCTTTTGAGTGCTTCTTTAATTGCATCAGTTTACAGAGGGAAGAGTTACTGTTACTGTACCCTTGACTGATAAATTGTTGTAGCTTTCTGAACACATGATTTGAATTCCATGTTTCCTTCTGCAAATAGATTTCATTTCAAGCATCTATTTACTCTTGTATTGAGAGAACTATACTACTAGCATTACTCTGACAAATGACCGCCTCAAACTAAGTACACTCTTTGAAATAACAAATTGTTCCTGGATTGACAATTAATGTAGGGTAAATGGAGGTGAAAAAGACCCTTTTTATTGCTTGACATTTTGGCACCGTTGTTATAGATAGTTTTGGGCACTGCAAACACCATCATAAATGTCCATAAAAAAGGGCTCCTAAGTCCCTAAAAGTTTTGTTCTAACCCCTAAAAGAACAAGGTCAACTGATTACAGCATCTCCCAGAAGTTCTCCATGAAAAACTACTCAGAACTGGTCAAAACTGGACCATCTCACCTGCTCCATGGTCAAAGTGTGCTGCATCCCACCTAAATGCACACGGGAGGTGCGATGCATACTGAAAATCCCTTCTATGGGGTATGATGGGCGAGAGTGGACAAATTGCAGGGTCAATCTGCAAGGTGGAGGATCATGGAATCTTCCAGAAACTTCTCCTGTGACACTTGCCTCTCTGCATTCACGCAGGAATGAGTAAGAGATCATCAATCTCCAAGTGGAATCAAGAACTATCAAAGAGAGGACATTAATCAAATCTCAAAAGCTGACTCACCCCCCTTGCAAACATCTATATATGGATCCCTCATCCCAGAGATCTAGGGGATGGAATTTTGTATCTTGTAAGGAAGTGTTGCTGGTTTCTTGGTGTAACATCATAGTGTTGGGTGATCTAAGCTTTTCATGAGGTAAAGAAGGGCTTTCTTGGTGAGAGGATGATGCTGGGTCAAAAAAATTGGTTGTAATCCTCTTTGCTATTCTTGATTATTAATAAAGCTATTCAAGTTTTCCTCCACATTCTTGTATGATTGATGATATATGCATTTGTGTGGTCAATATATATCTAGTCCTATATTGTTTATGATAGTAGATCTATGTTCTTGTATAGTGTTATGCTACTTTGATCCCACAGGTTCTCTTTGAAGCTGGGTAGACGAGGAAGTGAGTGGAAAAGGTCTATCAGAAGGAAGTGGTTTTAGTTTGTTTGTTTCTAAGGTAGCTACTAGCCTTAGTGGGACTAGCAGCTCTGTACAGGCACTAGATTTCCACTGGGGAGTGAATATATTGTTTTTTTGTCTATATTTGTTTTCTTTATAAACTTACAGATGGAGCCTGAAGTCAAGGCAGCTAGCCTTCAAACTGCATTTGCTATGCAAGTGCAAAGCAGATCAATGATGCTTCAGTCTATCTTCGAGTTTTGTTTATGAACTGAATAATTGATTTACAAACTCTCTAATTGCCCTTGTGGTGGCTCTAGTAACTTCCTTAGATCTACCCTTGTGATTTATTTACTGATTACCACTTGCTCAGCCTAAATCCATGAATTGAGCTACAAACTGTGACCCAGAACCCAGTTGAATTCTCGTCCCTAGACCATCGCATTGTCTCTTCTTCGGAATCTAGATGCATCGCACTTCCCAAGTGTAGTAGGTGTGCTGCATCTCACTTTCCCTGTGTTACAGGTGCGCTGATCAGACAAGACCTCTTCTTCTCTTAGATTTTGGTTTCTGTGTTCACTCTTTTCAGATCTATTTAGGAGTTTTGCTGTCGGTAGTCAGTATACCTCTATTGAAACCCCCTTCCTTACCATTATTCCACCTCCGTTGTGCAAAGAACTATAAATGTTTTTATGTATTGTGATCCATTTTTAGTTCTCTTTCACAGAGAATAAGCGTAATTGAACTGTCGTTTCTTGATTTGGAAGTGTTGCAAGTGTCATTTTCAATCATAGAAGAGAATCCGATTGTTCTTGATAGTCGATTACACTGTTACTCTTGTATTTGATTTGAATTGATAGTTTTTCAAGTGCCGAAAGTAAGTTTTCAATTCCAAATCGCAAAGTGTCATCATTGTCTTCATTTTGTCTTGAAAAGAAACTTGTTAGTAATGTCAGTTTGAAAAATAATTCAGATTTGCGCTTAGCTTTCTTTTTATCATACACACATTAAGATGGTTGAAAACAAATGCATGCATATGAATTTGCATTTAGACTATTTGTTGGTTTGATTTAGGATAGTGCATATAATGTGTGCTCTTTGCTCTATGTTGAAAGAATATCATCTCTCTTTCCTTAGTAGCTAGGATTTTCATTGCAAAAAGAAGATTAAATGATTGTTTATCATCTTCGATTACATTTTAGGAATTGTACATCTACATCATGCGATCAACCTGAAAGGCAAATTTCTTAAGTAATATCAACTGTAAAATAAATTTAATGAATCTAAAAATGCTTTGGAACCTAACGCACAACATTTAGAAGTCTAGGCTAGAGACGTATTCCAGCGTTGTAAAGCTTGGTAACTATTTTTTTCATTACTTGTTGGCTGATTCCTCCACTTTGAGACGATAAGTGCTAGTACAGACTTTTCCTCCCACGTACCGTCGAGTATATATTGGGAGACCACAATAGGTTTTATCCTTTATCCATAGGAAGCTGTGTCTTCCGCCCTATCAATCACAATGCACTAAACACAACATTCGGGAAGATTGACTCCCGTACCGTAAAAAGTATTCTGCAGTTTTGCGATTGGTTTGGTAATCCCTCTGTCTAGATTTCGAGAGTAGTCTCTTTCATTCCTTTTCAGACTCCTTAAAGGAAAGGGTCCATCTGAGCACTTGTCACTTGTTAGATGATCCAAAAATACTTTATTATCATAGGTTATAAAATTGAAATAAAATAATTATTAATTTAAGAAATTAAATTAATAATTATTCTAGAATGATTAATTATTTTAGAGACAATTAGAATTAGTATATTGTTGTAACAAGATATGACTCTCCAAATGAGTCGTATCTTAGGCTCTATTATAGGAGATTAGTTAGCTAGTTGGTTTGAATAGCATTTATTGTAAATGGACACTTGTAAGTGATCCATAATTAGAGGTAGTTAGGACATGGAGCTTATAAATAGCTCATTGCAAGATTGTTTGGTTGTTCGGGTGTAAACTCTTGCAAAATCAATTATGTAATTGTTTTTTTTCTTATTAATAAAATTACGTGTTTGAGGACACTTCTGCCATTATTATGGTATCAGAGCTCCAGTAATGTTGCAGTGGATTTGAGGAGATTCCAACTCAACAAAGTCCTGGAAAACTCCATTCAGTTGGCCAGCAAATCATTGAAAGGATAAGTGGATCGCTGGGATTGTTCTAGCTCTTCCAGCAATCGAAAATTTCTTGGAAGAACAACAGTTGCATGGTTGGCCATCGGAGCCGATCTGATCTAAACGTTGGAAGTGGTGAAGACCCTCAATAAATTATAATGAAGCTGTGGATCTTCTCAATAAATTATTGAGTCAATCCCCGGATCTGTATTCTGTCGCTGCTAAGAAAATCCAGGAAATCACTGATGGATTGCGACAACAGGTCGCAGCGGAAGACATGACCCAGAGATTGGATGAGGTGCTTGTGGATCTAGTTCAGAAGCTCAAAAATGGATTCTGCCACTTTAGAAAAGCGGTTTACCTAAAATACGTGGATTTGTTCTCCAAATTGTCGCATGCATCTTAAAGAAACTCGTAACAATCGTGAAGCAGTAGCAATAAAATGGAAGCACAGACGTCTACCCCGCTATAAGCATGAGTTTGCAAGATGTGGTTTTCATGACATTATGATAAATGCTTACGTGTCAATTTAGAAATTATGTTGCCTATTATGTTAAATGGATAGGGAGTTCTGGATATGATTTTTTTTCTTCACATTTGGTAAGTATTTCCCTGTTGACTTCGAAATTATTTTGTGTATGTTTGCGATAGATGGGGCATTGGGCAGTAGCAGGTGTTTTCCAGAAGGTTAATATTGCATTTTATTATTATTGTGATTTGGAGAGGAATTTGACTTTATGTAGAGGAAGATATAGAGGTTTCCTTTGAGCTTTGCGGGGATTTCTGGATCTCTTAATTATTAAGTTAATCTCTCGGCTTGCTTATTTCACTAAGTTCCACGGCGTCAAATTTCTTTATTCGGCTAAAGATTTAATGATCCGAGCCTTCTGTTGAATTTCCTTGCAAAAGATCTTCAGAGCACTTAATTCTTTTGAGGTTATTCTTCAGATCCAGCAATTTTTTTTAGGGGAAATGATTCTTGAAGATTTCTGTTGACATTTTGACGCTCCTGTGCTTTAAGGGAAGATGTAGTTGTGTGCATTTTTCTTTAATCCATGGGCCAAAGCAATGTTGCATTTATAGTTGCCGATATACGTCGTAGCAATATATGGCTACTTGAGGATTGCAGCTGGATAGGGATTAATCTGTGGTTTCTCTTTGGGTATGCAAAGATCTGGAATTGTAATGGCATGGAACGTGTTCAAAATTTGCATGGAACTCAGGGGCCTATAGCTCAGTAGCATTTGACAAGTGAAAAGATCCAGCGTTCGACAGTTTTTTAAAAAAAAAAGGTGAATCTTTGCTGGAGAGAGATGGAATATTTTTTATTTTGTAATGTTAATGAAGTGATAAGTGGAGTTTTGTTTTTTTTATGGAGTGATAAGGTGTAATTATATTTTGAAATTTTGTATTTTAGTGGAGAAATAAGGTGCAATAGCAATTTGTAATTTTTGGAGCAATAAGGAAATTTTTGTTTGTAATTTTTTTGAAGAAGATAATTGTAACTCAAAGTAATTTTACTTTGAGGGGGGGTAAATTTTTTTACCAGATTGTGCAAAAGCACCATTGTAAAAAGTCAAATTTTGAAAGTTGCCCTGTAAAAATTTGAGAAATTGACTAGAGCCAAGTGCAAAGCTCAGTCAATATTCTCCTGTTTTGACGACTATTCGAGGGTCAAGGCCAAGCCCCGATAGATCGTGATTTTTGCGTGGTGTGTTGTGCTGAATATCTTGTACTTTCTGTTCTGCTTCTTGGTGCATCTCTTCAACGCTAAAAATGTCTAAGTTGATTAACTTATTTTCTGATTCCGACAAACTTGAAGGCACCAAATCTTATAAAATGTGGCATCGTCTTATTGAAAGCACACTCATTTACAATGAATTATGGCAAGGAATATGTGATGGAGATGTAAAGCCGAATAAACCCACATATGTAGATCCACTGGCAAAATGGGAAATCAAGAATGCTAAAGCCTTAGCTCTTATTAAATCGTCTGTGAATGATGAAATGTATGTACATATAGAGAATGCCACAGATGCATGGACTGCCTTGAAAACTTTTAAAGACCTCTTTGATACTCATCCAGAATCAAAGAAGGTTGATCTACAGTTAAAATTGTTGCAACAAAAATTAACTGAAGATGGTGATATTCTTGAATATCTCTCCAGACTTAAGAATATTAAGCAGGAAATTATTAATGTTGGTTTTCCCGCAATTGATGATAGTTTTATGGTCACAATTGTAATTGCTGGGCTTCCTTCTTCCTATACGCATTTTTTAGAAACTTTACAAGTAACTGGGAAATTATAAAAACTAAAGTTTGATGAACTTTGTGAAATGTTAAGTCAACATGATAAAACTTTTGGGAAGAAGAAGAAAGTTGGTGAAGATGTTTTTCAGCACAAGTAAGTCATCAGCAGATAGTTCTCGAGGAAGAGGCAGATGGAATCAGAATCAAGCATCACATAATCGAGGTCGAAGCCAAAGCAGAGGCAACAATTTTAACAGAGGAGGAAGAAATAATTTTCAAGGTAGAGGAAACAACCAAGGAAGAGGCAATTTTCAAGGACAAGGGTATAATAGTCAAGATAGAGGACAATCTCAAACTAGAGGTCAAAGCAGAGGAAAAGGACAATCTTCAGGACGAGGAAGAGACTTAAGTCAAATTGTATGTCGAAGATGTAACAAAGTTGGCCATTATGCTGAAGATTGTCGAACATCACTTAATAAAATTCCCAAGTTTTAGCAGCATTCAGCACAATTTGCAAATGATCAAGATGAAGATAGCTCCGAATATGTTTTTACTTCCTCACCAGCATCACAAATTTCATCTCATCTTAGAAGTGACTATGAAGATGCCTGGATCTTGGATTCTGGGGCAACTCAGCACATGACTTGTCGACGTGATTTTTTCTGGAATTTTCAAGAATGCCAACTTAATTCAATTTTTCTTGCTGATGATACAAAACATACTCCTTATGGAAAATGAGTCGTAAAATTTTTTCTCCCTGACATTGGAGAAAAATTGATTTCCAATGTATGGTATGTACCTAGTTTCAAGAAAAATTTGCTCTCTTTAGTCACGATTCGACAAGCAGGACATCAGGTGATTATGGAAGATGGTTTAGTGAAGATTAATTCAGTGAAACAGAACTTGAAAACAGTTATGACAGGTTATGAAGATGGAAAACTGTTACGGATGAAAGGGACAATTATTCATAGGCATTCTGATTTTGCAGGGGCAGTGACTACAGATATTTCAGCTATCGGACTATGGCATGTAAGATATGGACATTTGAATTTTGAGAGTCTTTTTCAATTGCAGAAACAAGCAATGGTTAAAGGACTTCCCACATTCAAAAAGGAAAATGAAAAATGTGAGGCTTGCATTTATGGCAAACAAAACCGAGAAAGTTTTCCAACAAGTTCATGGCGTGCAAACAGGCGGCTACAACTAGTTCACAGTGATGTTTGTGGTCCACTACAAACTTCATTTGGTGGTTGAAAATATTTCTTACTATTCATTGATGATTTCAGCAGAATGACTTGGGTTTACTTCTTGAAGAACAAGTCAGAAGCATTTGATAAGTTTAAAAATTTTCGCCAACTTGTTGAAAATGAAGTCAACGAAAAGATAGGTACTCTCAGGACGGATAATGGGGGAGAATTCACTTCAAATGAATTCAAAACTTATTGCAATGAAAATGGCATAAGACGACATCTCACTAATGTTTACACTCCACAGCAAAATGGAGTAGTCGAAAGAATGAATCGCACTTTGTTAGGAATGGCGAGATCCATGTTAACCTTCAAGAGGTTGAGTCCAACATATTGGGCGGAAGCAATTCATACAGCTGTCTACTTAAGAAACAGATCTCCAACTGCTTCTTTAGACGGAATCACACCTTATGAAGCTTGGTTTGGTTTCAAACCTCGAGTTAAACATCTTAGAGTTTTTGGGTCAGTGTGTTATGCCTTAGTTCCGAAAGAAAAACGAACTAAGCTTGACTCAAGAAGTTTACAATGCACAATGATTGGCTATTCTGATGAGAAGAAAGGGTATCGTCTTTTGACCAATGGAAAATTCATTGTGAGCAGGGATGTCATTTTTGATGAAACAGAGAGTAAGAGTGCTGAAGAAATTGACAATCTTCTTCACAAATTAGAAACTAAGGGAAGTAAAAGAAATGGACAAATGCAAAGTCAACCAACTTCACCAAATTGGTATGAACTTGATTTTCCTTCCTCTGAATATGAGTCATCCAGTCCATCTACATCAACAACATCATCTGGGTCTTCTGGCAGTTCATCCGCATCTCCAAGAAGCAGCAGTTCTTCAGACAGTGAGTCTCCACATTCTTCACCTGAACGACATACATCAGTTTATATTAATCCTCTTTATAATGATGGGGACTTTACAGAAGCACAAACAAGTGAGCACCAACTTCCGAAATGAGTAGTTCAACTTTTGAAAGATGTAAAGCCTGATGAACAGAATAAAACTGGCACCAGAAGAGCACATAGAAGTGAAGGCAATTTTGCCTTGATAGCAAATGATTTTATTGAACCTTCCACATACAAAAAGGCAGTAAAACATAAAGAATGGAAACAGGCTATGGTTGAAGAATATAAAGCAGTAATTGATAACAACACTTGGAAACTTGTTGAATGTCTAGCAAATGTGAAACCCATAGGATGCAAATGGGTTTACAGAATTAAGTATAATCAGAAGGGTGAACTTGACAAGTATAAAGCATGACTTGTCACAAAAGGTTTTGCGCAGCAAGAAGGCATTGATTATGAAGAAACCTTTGCTCCAACAGCTAAATGGAACACCATCCGATTAACACTTGCATTGGCCGCTCAAAAAGGATGGAAA
Source organism: Pinus tabuliformis (assembly GCA_031772625.1). NCBI lineage: Eukaryota > Viridiplantae > Streptophyta > Pinopsida > Pinales > Pinaceae > Pinus > Pinus tabuliformis. Next base: position 1,690,783,047 of record CM062818.1, read on the forward strand.
GTTCATCAAATGGATGTGAAAAGTTCTTTTCTCAACGGGGATTTACAGGAGGACGTGTATATGACCCAACCACCAGGTTTTTAAGTGGAAGGACAAGAACATAAAGTCTGCAAATTGATCAAGGCTTTATATGGGTTAAAACAAGCTCCCCGAACCTGGTATGCAAAGATGGATGATTACCTTAAGAAAGTTGGTTTTCAACGAAGTGAATCTGATGATACTTTGTATGTGTGACATCAGGGCAAATATCTGGTAATTCTTGTTATGTATGTAGATGATTTGATCATCACTGTCAATCATGATGATCATATTGCGCAGGTAAAAAAGGAGTTACATGCAGGTTTTAAGATGACAGATTTGGGATTACTTCACTACTATCTTGGAGTTGAAGTCTTCCATCTTCCACATCATATTTTCATTTCTCAGAGTAAGTATGCCGCAGAGGTTCTTCAGTGATTTGGCATGCAATATTGCAAGCTCGTTCTCACCCCCATGGAGCAAAACTTGAAACTTTCAAAATTTGAAGGGGGGGAAAGGTGGACAGTACGACTTACAAACAGTTGATTGGCAGCTTGATTTATTTGACAAATACTCTTCCTGATCTATCTTATGCAGTCAGTATTCTTTCACGTTTTATGCAGGAACCATGAGACATCCACTGGAATGCAGCCAAAAGCGTTCTTCGATATATCCAAGGAACAAAAGATTTTGGTCTTCTTTACACAAAGACTAAAAATTTTGTACTTGGTGGATATTTTGATGCCGACTTTGCTGGGAGTATTGATGATCGAGCATCAACATCAGGTTATTTAATGAATATGGGGTCAGCAGCAGTATCTTGGAGTTGTAAGAAACAAGCTACAGTGGCCAATTCTTCAGCAGAAGCAGAGTACATTTCAGCATGGGAAGCATCATGTGAAATTGTTTGGTTGCGCCGAATTTTGCAGGACTTGGGCATTTCTCAGGGAGAAGCTACATCATTGTTCATTGACAGCCAGTCAGCCATCAAACTTGCCAAGAACCCAGTTTTTCATTCAAAGACAAAGCATGTGGACACCAAGTATCATCATATCAGGTCTCTCATTGCCAAAGATGTCCTCAAACCAGTTTATTGTCCTTCCGAAGATCAGATCTCCGACATTTTCACCAAACCGCTTGGCAAAATAAAATTTACTAAGTTCAGGGATGAACTTGGTATCTGTTGTAATGTATCTTTGGATCATAGGGGGGAATGTTAGATGATCCAAAAATACTTTATTATCATAGGTTATAAAATTGAAATAAAATAATTATTAATTTAAGAAATTAAATTAATAATTATTCTAGAATGATTAATTATTTTAGAGACAATTAGAATTAGTATATTGTTGTAACAAGATATGACTCTCCAAATGAGTCGTATCTTAGGCTCTATTATAGGAGATTAGTTAGCTAGTTGGTTTGAATAGCATTTATTGTAAATGGACACTTGTAAGTGATCCATAATTAGAGGTAGTTAGGACATGGAGCTTATAAATAGCTCATTGCAAGAGTGTTTGGTTGTTCGGGTGTAAACTCTTGCAAAATCAATTATGTAATTGTTTTTTTTTCTAATTAATAAAATTATGTGTCTGAGGACACTTCTGCCATTATCACTTCAATCTCATTAAAAATCGAAGGCGACTAGAGTCATCTTTTGTTTTTTCTTGACTCTTAAAAATTGAAAAAGCAAGTTGTGTCAAAGCGTCTAAAATTTGTTTTAATCGGAATAAACATCACCTTTCCTACATTGGTCTTAGGTTGAGAGAAATGGAGTCCACCAACCAAGGATTTCCCATTGGAGGAAATCCTAGTCCTTTCTCCTCTTGGGGAGATGTTGGTGCACCCCATATGGCAACATTGTCGCTTCCGAGATTGACAATCGGCTTGCCCGTATGGCTCTTCTCGACCTCCGTCGTTCATAACACCATGATTCCTGAACAATCAAGTCAACAACTAAACGATACCAAAGTTAGCCCCTAACATTCTACTTCGTCCAGTTCTCCCTCTCCTCCTTCCTCTTCGCTTGATCAAGCTGGTAAAGCCAAAAATCAAGTAGCTGAGAAGAAGAAAGAGAAGAAGAAGAAGGAGCCAAAGGCGAAAAGGGGCGACCAGGCATCGTCTAGTAAAAATCCACACACTGCACCGCCTAGGCATAAATCACCATGTGTCATTTGCAAAGGATACCACTATGATCGAGATTTTCCTTGCATCCCTTGGATCTTAAGGGATTGGTCTCCTCATTTGCACAATCCGGTGTCATCAACCTCTGATGATCATGTTGAAAATACACCGTCAACTAGTGAAATTGAAGCCCCTGGACAAAAAGGAAAACGTAAATTTCCTTGTAAACTGTGTGAAGGAAATCATGTCATCCATCGTTGTCCCTTCTTAGACAAGGCTAAAAGAGTTTTGGACGACCTTCTGGTTTCACAGTTATGACTTCCTCCTAGATATAAGAAATTCATGCCGAGTCCATCACTAGTTGAAAATTTGGCTGACACGCCATTGTGGTCGGTCGAAGTATCTATCATTGAAGATAAACCATCTGAATCCACACCACACGAAAGTCAAAAGGTCGAGGTGGCAATTGACCCAGTCTTGCCTTCAGAGGATCCATCCTCAGATGATACAATCACCGGAGAGAACAAGAACGACACCGTCCAAATTCTCTTCGTAAGCACAGACTCGAATGAGCATGGAGGTAGTTTACCCGTTCCTTTACCGCAGGAAGGAAGTTTATCAGAATCATATCTGGCTGTCTATTCAATCCCACCTCCAAGTAACCTAGTTGTTTCCTTCAATTGGAATCTACTAGGCAGACCCCGCTTACTGGCTAGTGTGCCATTTCAAATAATTGCTCAAATATCTAGAATGGTCATGGCCGGTACCATCATAGATGAAGGGGCTTCTGTGAGTATCCTTTCCTCAACTTCTTGGAAAGCGCTTGGTTCACCACCGCTTTTGCCTGAAATGAGAAATCTAACAGGCTTTGACAAAGGAACCAGTCGACCGTTAGGGATCCTTCCCAATGTGCCAATAACATTGAGAAGGAAAACCGTTCACATGAACGTAATGGTAGTCCAAGGACCCCTGGATTATAATCTACTCCTTGGAAGTAAATATATTTATTGCATGGGATCCGTTGTCTCCTCACGCTTTAGAGTAATGTGTTTTCCGCAGGAAGGAAGAATGGTCAAGCTCGTAGACCAGCTTTCATTCCCCGGTTCACACATACCAAATAGTCAAATACCATCCCTGAATGGTCTTTTCACGCAAGGAATGTCTCATAAATCCCCATTTCTTCCACCTGATGAGCGCAAGTGATTCGGAGGACATGACTGAAACCCAGGGGGCATGCACCCTGGTCTATTTCGACACGAAAACCTTGGGTATATGGTAGGTTTCCGCGAAGGATATATGACTAGTTTATGAAAATAGACTGGAATAAGATTCCTTTATCAAAGTTATGTGAGTGGAGCCAGTTGTGCCACTCACCTTTGTTTATTTCGGTAGACATCGCCGAGGAAGTGTTTTGCCTGAAGTATGGATAGAACAATCTTTGGTAACCTGGAAATTTTTTGCTATACCTGGGGGCATGCAAAAATTTTGGCGTGCAAGCGAAGAGTGACCATTTATTTTTTAAATTTGTAGGTCCTCTAACCCTTTAAACCCGTAGGATTGGTCGTTTCCTAACTTGCATAAAGAAAGGATGTGGGGCAAAGCTTTGAAAAAATGCTATTTTTTAAATGAGACATCCTTATTATACGACTGGATCGAGCAGTTTTAACACGGAATTCAAGATCGTTAAAAAATAAACATAAGCAATGAGCAAATGTTCCCCCAGAGTTTAAGATCATTAAAAAATGAACCAATTTCCGGTAAATAACCATCGTGAATGTATTATCATTAGCCTTTGAAGCCTTGGTCGTGTTCTCATCATCACCTCCACTCTATATCGGCCGATCATTCACCTCCATTTGATTGTTTACCCTTTTTGAGGAACAATTTCGAAGAGTGATCCTGTGAGCCATCCTTGTGACACTTCTATGATTGGAAAATTCCAAACCTTACCTAGAATTAGTTGCTACCCAAATTTATCACTCGTTCCTCAAAAAGCAAGTCTCCTTTAAGCTCTTTTCAACTTACTCATAAAATATGAAAAGATTGTCGAGCAATTGGCCTCTCCAGCTCGTTAAAGTGACAGGAAGTGCTATCCCTCCATTAGATTTTAATATTTTTGGACTTGAGGGATTATTACACAAAACGATCGAGCACTTTTTTTGTTCGGCTCGTTAAAAATACCGAAAATTCATCCCTTTTTTATTGTTTTATACTTTTTCGGACTCAAGGGATTATATGACGAAAAAGGAGTATTGGAGTTTTCTTTACGTCCCTTTTTCAGACTCTCTAAATTGAAAAGGACTGAGCTATCTTTGTCGTTAAACTCGTTAAAACCAAATAGTGACAAACTTGTCCATACAGATAAGAACAAGTTTCACTATCACTAGGCTCGTTAAAACATAGCGATGGGTTTGCCTGAAGGGAAAATTATAGAACAAGCATATGTTATCCTCCTCAAGCTTGACAAAAATAAAGAGGTATTAGTCAGCAATGACTGGGGAAAAATTGGGAAGGAAACTTGAAGAAACTTTATTGGTAGCAAGTCACTCTTGAACATGACACTTTCACTCTGCATCTGAGTCGGGTTGGGTTGTTCCGTTCACTGGTCATATCACCATGCGTCCATCATGCCATCCATATTTGGGGTTAATGCTACCAATCTATCATGTCAGTGTCGCCGATATGTTCAAGAGAAGTTGCTCAGAGAATTCACCTGTGTCCCATCCACTGCAATACATTTATGCTCCATTCTTTCATGGCTGCCACCCTAAACCTCATATCACCAGATCGTTTTCACCTCCATTAAAATCATTTGCTCCGTTCCATGTCATTGATGTAGGATTCACTAAGGCCCTCCTATGACGAATCACTTCTTTTCGACATCAGCTCATTCTCCAAGAAGTCGAGCTAGGAACAACCCTTTCAGTACTTTGAAGCTTGCATGCCTCAATGGCAAGTTTCTCACTTCCGGGGACGGGTTTACATCAATGGCCTTCGATCGAAAGATTTTGCGTGGTGTTCGACGCCAAGTCCCTTTATTCACACCACGTGAACTGTAATGTAGTACCTTGAGGGTCATCATCATTATCAGTGATTCCTCTCGTTCTTGTTAATAGCTTATATCATTGGCTGGTAATCAGGCGATGTCTTTCCATGTTCGAATCCAGAACATCTCTCACATGGATCGACTTGTACTTTGAGTGAAGATCGAACTAGATTGAAGACCCCGGATCTAGTTTCATCCATCCGAGTTGCGATATATATTCGGGAAAATAAAGACATCAAATGTACATCATTACTGCACAGATAATCATCCAATCCAAGGGATGATGGCTCTACCAGAAACATGAGTCTGCACTCAGACAATTGTCTGTCTTATGTACATGAAAATGAATTTATAAAGTTAAGCATGGGAATGCCCGCCTCAGCTAGATCATGAAAATATTATGACGATAATGTATTGTATTGTACCTTATTACAAGTCGCCTTCCATCTTGAAAAAACTTTGGATCCCATGATAAAGCATTTCACCCAACATCAAAAGATTAACGACCTCATGCTTTAGGGGGCAACTGTTATAGACATTTTTGGGCACTGCAAACCCAATCATAAATTTCCATAAACCAAGGGCTCCTAAGTCCCTAAAAGTGTTGTTATATCCCCTAGAATAACAAGGTCAACTGATTACAGCATCTCCCAGAAGTTCTCCATGAAAAACTACTCAGAACTGGTCAAAACTGGACCATCTCACCTACTCCATGGTCAAAGCGTGTTGCTTCCCACCTAAATGCACACGGGAGGTGCGATTCATACTGAAAAGCCCTTCTATGGGGTGCGATGGGCGAGAGTGGACAAATGGCAGGGTCAATCTGCAAGGTGGAGGATCATGGAATCTTCTAGAAACTTCTCTTGTGACACTTGCCTCTCTGCATTCACCTAGGGATGAGTAAGAGATCATCAATATCCAAGTGGAATCAAGAACTATCAGAGAGAGGACACTAATAAAATATCAAAAGCTGACTCACCCCCCTTGCAAACATCTATATATGGATCCTTCATCCCAGAGATCCAGGGGCTGGAATTTTGTATCTTGTAAGGAAGTGCTGCTGGTTTCTTGGTGTAACATCATAGTGTTGGGTGATCTAAGATTTCCATGAGGTGAATAAGGGCTTTCTTGCTGAGAGGATGATGCTGGGTCAGAACAATTGGTTTAATCCTCTTTGCTATTCTTGATTATTAATAAAGCTATTCAAGTTTTCCTCCACATTCTTGTATATGATTGATGATATATGCATTTATGTGGTCAATATATATCTGGTCCTATATTGTTTATGATAGTAGATCTATGTTCTTGTATAGTGTTATGCTGCTTTGATCCTATAGGTGCTCTTTGAAGCTAGGTAGACGAGGAAGCGAGTGGCAAAGATCTATCAGAAGGGAGAGGAATCAAGCAAGGAACCAAGCACAAGACAGAGGTTGGTCTCCTTTATTCCCCTCTTCTCTACTTCTCATAAAGGAAAACGAAAGTGGTTTTATTTTGTTTGTTTCTAATGTAGCTACCAGCCTTAGTGGGATTAGCAGCTCTGCATAGACACTAGATTTCCCGATAACAACCGTTTCCGGGGAAGACTGTAGCCATTTGTCTCTTTTCCAGAGTAGTGTAAGAACCTGTTAGGAAAGAATTGGGTTTTAAAAACAGAAGGTAAGAACCTGCGTACGAAGTATGTAATAGCCCTGTGGTGGGCTCCAGTATTGTAGCAATAATGCTACAACTCCTGGAACTCCCTTCTTTAATTTTATCAACCCGGTAGTTCGTAACAAACTTGGAAGCGACGGTGCTGTATGCACAAGTACTAGCTCTTGCCGCAGCTGTCACTTGGTCAGCTGGCACAAGTCCACTAGGAGCTTAAGCCAACTTCTATGAGCTCTTAGAAGAAGCTTTTTAATTGATGGATGAAAGCTAACTCGAACGAGGTTGATCTACTTGCAGAAAGAAACTGAAAGCCAAAAATAAACGCAAACCCTAGCAAACCCTAATTCTACCAGCTAGTCCTACTGACGCAAAGGAGAGCATGCAAACTACTAAAAGAGATGCCATTACTTCTATGAAGGTAAAATACATGTGTCTAGGCTACCTCTATCTGAAGAAAACATCTTTTTGTATTTTTGTTTAAGTTGTTGGAATTATCATGCATGTGCTTCTAACTATTTTTGACTGTGCAGAGGTGGATCAAGGAGGAGAAATGCTTGGGAAAGATTGGGAAGGTTCAGAGAGGGTCTAAGGGGTCCCTAACACCCTTCCAGAGAGTCTCACAAAGTTTGGCTGCCAAGAAACCATGTTTATGAGCTTCTACAGGAAGTCTGCAGGGGTTCTACACGACGTTCAGGATTTCTACAGGATGTTCTGTAATTCTTCTACAGGATGTTTCGAAATGGGATTTTGGAGCATGGATGGAGGGAAAAATATGGAGGAATGAGTATGGAGGTGAAATAGGGGTGTGAATAGGTCTAGTAATTGGTGGATGAGGCTAAGGAGCGATTGGATTTATTCAAGGATGGAGGAAGCGATGATGCACAAGAATGTAGGAATTAGGGCAAGGTGGGGAAAGTATGGCAAATGAAGGGTACGAATCATGGACTAAGGGTTGGAGCAGATTATCTGATGGATTATGGGTAGATAGAGAAGGATAACAGGTGCTCTGCAAGTTATTTTTCGAATTTAACAAATGAATACTTGGAAACTCAAGAACCTAATTACCTTGACCTAATATGACCTAGATAATAGCAAAAGAAATGGAACAGAAGTTTATTTGCACAAAATCAGATGAACTAACTATGCAACTAAGCAATCATAACCCTAAGCATGCAGTCAAAACTGATATCAAGTTTGACAACTAAGAATCCAACACTAATACTTGCATGGTGAAGAAAAACAGCGTTTTTGTGGGCAGCAAGGTCACCTTTGTCCCAACTCACGATCCCACTGAGGGAGAGGTAAGATCAGAGGTGCTTGAGCCCCTTTTTCCAAGGATCCTTTATGTTATTAATCTATCCAAATCAATATGAACATGAAAATCTACTTTAATCATCAAAAGCAACCTAAATAACACAAGAAGTTTTAAATTTAAATAGCAGATTTTACTCTAAGAATGCAGCAAAGACACATGAAAGTAAACAAAGGAGGTACTGGGTGCTTGAGATGGGCCCAACCCCAAGAGCTACAGCCTCCTAAGAGAGATTTAGAGCTGGTGAAAAGCTGGATTCATCTTTATTGAGCAAGAAAAGAAGAGTTACATCAAAACTGTCCACAATGGAAACTTGAAAATGTGCTGAAAGCAAAGCTGATCTACTGCATAAAAATCGAACTACAAACTAGCTAACTTCTGCCTACAAAATGACTAACCATTTGCTACAAAATTACTAACCACTAGCTAACCAAAATGAGGCCCTAAGCCTTCTTATTTATACAAATTGAGGACCCCAACAGTCCTCCTATACTTTAGGGACTCGACTGCCCAAAACTTGTAGTTAATAGCAGTCCTACTTGACTTGCTTGGCTGCCCTTGTGCTAATTTATTTGGTGGCCCTTGAACTCCGAGTTGATGGTGGAGAATTCGAGGTAAGGGCCCATAAATTAAGGGGACACCTTCCTACAAATCCTCTCCCTTGTTCTCCCACGAATTTGGCTGCCAAGTGCTCATTAAGACCTTCAATTTTGTCTCCAAATTGACCAAAAAGGCTACACAAAGCACTCATTGGACTTGTTGGCATAATGACTAACCCAATTCACTCTATTAGCATAAATATAATTTAAAAAATGCAATAAACAAATGAGAATGGTGGATTAAGTCGAATTAGGAGGTTGAATGAGCCCAAATAATTATCCATTTTTGGGGCTCATCATCACCCCCTACTGAAAGTGTTGCTCATCCTCTGAGCAACCAATCTATCTCCTCATCTTTGATGGCCTTGGTGGCCTCCCTGTCATGCCAAGCTTCTGAAGTGATGTCCTCTTCTCTGTCATGAAACCATGCTTCTTTGTTCTTCCCACTGCCTGTGCTCCTTTTCCTAGAGCAGTTTCAGCTTTGGTATGATTGTGCAAGTATATTCAATCTGATGGTGGCAATGGTGGTTAAAGGAGATGAAACCCATGGAGGATGGAAGAGAAGAGTGGTTGCATGCCTCCTCAATAGACTTCAAGCTTCAAATCCCTCTCCATACTTGATTCTGGCCTGCCCAAAGGCTTCTACAGGATGTTTCTGGTAAAAATACAGAACTTCCTGTAGAAAGTCTTGTAGCTTCCTGTAGAAGGTTGAACCACGACTAAATTGTGTCTGAACCCTGAAAAAACTGAGTGTTCATGGAGGGGATGGAGGCGCTTAGGGTGGCCAACACAGGTGCTACCTCCTTAGCTAAAATCTCGGCCAATTTCTCCTTCAGATGCCCTTTTCCCAAACTTCCTGTAGAAAGTCCTGTAGTGGTTGTTTTCTGTCTTCCTGTAGAAACAGTCTTCACTGTTTTGGCCTTCTTGGCTGAGGGTGTCTTGCCTTTTAATTGTGGTGTGGTTGCCTTGGTTGTGACAACTCCCATTTGGGCTTTCTTGGCCTTTTTCCAACATTTTTTCCTTTTTCGCCCTCTCTGCTTTTGTTGTTGTCTCCTTCTCTGTCTCATGCTCAGTGGTCATGTCAAATTCCCATTTTTCCTTCTGTTCTTCCTCTATTTTGCCCTCTATTTGAATGTCTTGTGCTCCCTCATCAATGTTCTTCTCAATTTCTTCAGTTGGCATGGTGTTGAGTTGGCGTTTTCAAAAAAAAAGAAAATTCTCAAGTGGAAAAAACAAAGTCAATCACTGTAATAGAGGACAGCTGAATTCGGTCTTTTTTGAACCCGGGGACTTTTTTGTGTGCTCTCTACAACATCAAATGGAAGTAATTCCCTTTTGTTAAAACCACTGTCACCTCGAATTGGTCTGTTTGATTATGAAAGAAAATTTTCACAGATCAGAGCATAAGGACACAGGTTTTCTCACACTCTGATAGATATGCAAATTAGGTTTTTTCCACACATAGGTTAATCTCCTGCATGTCTTCCTTGGAAGGGAATTTTTTACTTTGTTCTTTTTCTTTTTAAAATTGATGAGGAGATTTCAGAAGCAGAAGAAAAGAATGGGTAAACTCATTGAATCATGCAGGCAGACTTCCACTATTCTCAATGCACAGGTAGTCTTTTTACCCTCATTTTTCAATTTAATGTCGTGTTCAATTCACCATTTTGCACCAACAAATCATGCACAAATAAGTTTCCCCGATCCTACCTTGTTTGGAGCTTGAATTTCGATGAAAATCCCATATTTTCTTTCTGCATGGTTGTTTTCTGCGTTTCCTGTAGAAGACTTCCTGTAGAAACACCTGTAGAGTGCGACAGGCGGGAATTTTTTTAAGAAACGGTAGAAATCTCGAGAAAAAAAAGGCAGGAAGATTTCAGAGGACCACTGGTTAACTGATATGGAAGTGGTGGACATGTGCTTCAGTTGTGACAACAGTTAAACAAAGAGTGGTGAGAGTTTCAGCCGAGCGTCCCTTAAATTACTGCGTGATTTGTGGTGAGGTGGCAAAGACGTGCGCAGGCCCATGCAAACTGTAGTGCTATCATGAATTGCATGTTCTACTTATTAACTGTATGTTTTCTTCTTGATCAGTTGCACTAGAGTTCAAACGGCTAACACTCCCTATTTTTCTTCTTTTTTCACGTGAGTTGTCTAACACATACGTTGCATGATTCCTGGCTGATTGATAGAGAATTGGACAAGGAACCATCGGCTTAATCCTGCTATATTCGTGGCTCAATCCCACCATTCCATTCATTCATGCAGTTTTTAAATTAGATTTGTGCAATAGAAGAACGAGTTTCAGACACATACCTCAAAGTCAAATGGCTGCCGTGAGCTGTTGTGGGCTGTCATTGCTGCATGCATTTGATTCTATGGTTGCATGATGGCTTGGTCGCTGATTCATGGATGGTTTCCTTGTGCAGGTGTCCTCTGGCCAGATGCATGCAACAAGAGTTTATTTCCACGTTCAGATCTGCACCCTCAAGCTGCTGCCATTGAATTTTCACAGGACCAGAACTTGTTTTCGCCATTTCTCCCAAACGGTGAACCAGATTGATTTGAAACTTGCTTAGCATGTTCCTATCATCATGATGCACCAAACAGGTTTTAAAACAGATGCATGGATATGGAGAAAATGCAAAAATGGCTTATGGTGATGGAGGCTGATTTCTTGGAAACCGTGCACCAGAATTGGCTGAAACTGCTCAGGCATGTTTCCATCACCCCTGTACAATTCCCTGTAAAACGGTTTTTCAAATGGATGCATGGTTTGGAAGTTATGGAAGAAACAAATTCCGTTCTAGGTATTTTTGCTTCAAGGCATTTTGTAGTTTTGTTGCATGGTAAGAAAGACTAAGGTTGGGTTGTGATGCAGGCATGGAGATGATGGAGGAGGAGTTTGAAAAGTGCAGGAGGACTTCTGAACCCTTGAGGAAGCTACCATGTTCGCCAAACCACCTTTTTGAAATCCATTTCTAGCTTCCTACAATTTCCACAGGAACTTCCTGTAGAAGCACAATGAAGAAGCACAACAAGGTGGAAAAGATGATGGAAAAGGGTGAGGGATGGACACAAAGGTGCTTGCAGGCCTAAAAAATATATTCCAAGCCTTAGATTCCCTTCCAAGATCGAATCTGGCTCGCTTGAAGGTTCTACAGGATGTTTCCTGTAGAAATATAGAACTTCCTGTAGAAGGCACAAAAACTCCTTTGTCTTTGTTTTGAGTGAACCTCCTGACCTGCAATGTCATTGCTGCAACCTGAAATTATTCAATGGGAATTAGATTTATTTTTCTTTTTATTTTTTCTCTTTTTTTTGAAAAACAACTAGGGCGCCTCATGGAGGTTTTGACCCTAGTTGCCTGCCCTAGGCGCCTCCAAGGGAGGTTTTCACCTAGAGATCTTATTCTCTTTTCTCTTTTTTCCCCAACCCATTGACCGCCTCATGGAGGTTTTCAATCAATGAGCCAATCTAAGGCGCCTCCGAGGAGGTTTTCACCTTAGATTTCTATTTTCCTCTTTTTTCATTTTTTTCTTTTTCTTTTTTCTCTTTTTTTCTTTTTTTTTTTCTTTTTTCTACCCTACCCTACTTGAAAAACAAAATCGTTCTCAAGTATAAGAATACTTCCAATGGAGCCATGTGCACATCGAGATTAGAGACAAGATGATGTGAAGGCTCAAAATGCATGCTTTGATAGGTATCCATATTTCAGAGACAAAACGATCTGACTTTGAAGGGATCAAACATAGCTGAGAAAGAGAGTACCGCTGCAACTTAGTGACGATATGAAACCATATCTCAATATAGCTTTGATATCCTTGGTCCTTCTGCTGATCTGGATCATGTTTCATGTCACCTTATATCATGACTTTCTCACCTCCCTCTATTTGATGATCTTTCTCTTGAATACATGGAAGATTTGATGGTAACCATGAGAAAGCTTTCTCGATCTTTGATTCTGATCTCTTCTCTTCATCAAGTGCAGCCCATGGTTCATTGATCTCCTCTCTTGAATCTTCTTTTGCTAGATGTGATCCTTCAATGCTTTCAATATAGTCACTTTTTTGCAATACTCTTCCTGAGCTATGGTGAACATCATTGAGCTCAAGAGGAGTCATTTGCACATGTTGTGCCTCATCTTTGCAATTGGGTTGAGCTGCTCCATTGTATGGTCTTGGAAATGGTGGTACGGGTAGTTGAGTGGGGGTGTATTTTTGAGATGGATGTGGATGGGTTTGTAGTTGGGCAGGCATTTGGGGCTGCCTTAGTGGAGTAGGAGGTGATGGTTGTTGATGAGCAGGTGGTGGAGGAAAATAAGCGTGAGGAGTGTTGTATTGGGGCCTCCACCCCTGATGAGGTGCATTCCACTGAGGTTGTGGCTGAGCATAAGAGTGAAACAAATGAGCAGCTGGTTGGGCATAATATGGATCTATGAAGGAACAAGGAGGAGGTGTGAACCAGGAAGGATGAGCAGGGGGACCCCAAGAAGGCATGAAAGTGGCTTGATAGGGGTCATAATAGGCCTCGGGTATCCCTTGCAGTTCCTGCTGGTAAGATCTAGGTCCATGCAGACTCCTTTTGTTCATATAATAGAGTGGTTCAGTGGCTCCTTTGGCTCTCTGATATGCAGCTTTAATTCCAGGCAAGGAAGGGCACTAATCTGTAGGATGGTATTCTTCACATACAAAACACACTTCTATGGAGTGCAATGGACATTCATTCCTAGGATGCTTTCTAGTGCACCTAGGACAAAAAATGGCCAAAGCCCTCTTGGCTTCTTCTTGCTTCTTTTGGATCCGCAAGGTATCCAGTTGCATGGTAAGAAACTGCCTCATATCACTCTTGAAATCTTCCAGCTGATTTTCAAACTCGTCTTTGGACAAGGTACTGCTCCCAACATTTCTGCTTGTAGCCATTTGCTCTAGAGGAATGGTTTCTTCTTCTTCTTCCCTTGAGGTTCTTCAAATATGTCGTGTTGTCCACCTAAGGGTTCTTTAATCACAGCCATCGAAGAAGAGAGAATGTTGGCTGTGTGAAGTAGTGGGGGTGTTGTGCAATCATTTTTCTAACTTATCTCTACTCCTACAAGGCATGAAATGAAATCTTTTTGGTTGATTTTTTCTTTTTTCTACTTCTACCTGCAAAACTGAAATAGATTGAACTGCAACTAACTATCTTGCTAAAATGAAAATGTGGAATTGAAATGAAAGCAGGAAATGACTAATCTATTTTGCTCAAATGAAATTACAAGAATGAAATGCTAATCTACACTTGCGGAATTGAAATGCTAATCTACGCTTGCAGAAATGAAATTGCGGAATTGAAATGCTAATCTATGAAAGCGGGAAATGCTAATCTACTTTTGCATAAACTAAATTGCATAATGGAAATGAAATAAACTACTTAGCATAAGGTTGTAGTGGAAAATAGAAGAAAAGCGGCAATCACCAATACTCTGATGCTTCCCTGACAACGGCACCAAAAAGATGGTGGGTTCCAGTATTGTAGCAATAATGCTACAACTCCTGGAACTTCCTTCTTTAATTTTATCAACCCGGTAGTTCGTAACAAACTTGGAAAAGCTAAAGCTAAAGCTTTGTAGTTCATAACCAAGCCTGATAAAGCTAAGTTGTCATTGACCCTTGGCCGATCAACCTTTATAGATGAAATCCTTAAGAAAGCAAAATCTCAACCTTGAGTAGGCCCTAGAAATGTCACTTCTAGACAACCTACTAGTTCCCTTCAGGTCATAGGATCACCATCTATAGCCTTTACTGAGGTGCATAGTCATACTAAAGAGAAGGATTTTCAAGAAATTGAGAATTCTAACCCAAAATCATTGCAAGAAGGGAACCTTAGAAACCTTTGTGAAGGGTGGAGGAGAAACCGGGGAAACTGAAGAACCAAAATCCCCTCTTGGGATAATTCTGCCATTAAGCAGCCCAGATAAAGGAAGTACTATTAAGGCCATTCCTATTAAATCCAATCCCCCTCGTCAGCCTAGGAATACCCTCCTAGATATTCCAGAAGATTATTGGCACATATTTGACCAAATGGCCCAAAACTAGCCAACACCCAAACTTTGACACTGCAATATCCCATCGTGGACACTGCAGCTAATGCTCCTATGAAAGAAATTCCTCTCCAGCATATCCCTGCATTTCATGGCCTTATATCAGAAGACCCTGATGCATTCTTATTTGAATTTGATGTGTTGTGTAGAGGTTTTGACTATACCACCGACCCTAGAAACTGAAATTATTTCCCGCTACATTAGAAGGATTTGCTTTACTATGGTTTATGGGTTTGGGTGGTGCTGTTATAAATAACTGGGATCAAATGAAAGAATCTTTTCTAAAAAAATGTCAAGATTATTGCAGGTCAAGAGAGCTGAAAGATGAAATATTTCAGATGGTGGCTAGACCAAATGAAACATTAGAGGAATATGTCGAGCGTTTTCAGTATAATCTTCAAAGATCTCCTTATGCATCATTACCCTTACCTGATAATGTATTGAAAACTGCATCAATTAGAGGAATGAAGTAACAACGGATTGAAACATTAAACATTATGGGAAAAGGAGATATTTACCGGGAAAATTTTGCTGACATTATTAATTTATGTATCAGGAGTTCAAGAGGCAGCACAAGACTAAAACCAGCAGAACATGATCGATTTAACAAAATTTCTATAGGAGTAACTCGTGTAGAAATTGGAAAGTTATTAGAAAATTTTAAAACCGACGTATTAGGGACTCTGACAACACAACTTGATATTATGTAGGCCAAGCAGAAGCAAGCAGAGGCAGAACACAATTTGGCAATCTTTTGTCCTAGGTACAGAAAGAAACATAGCCACAAAGAATGTCCATTAGATGCAGTTCAAGCCTGTGCCATTTGTACAAAAGATCATTCTACGAAAAGATGTCCTTCACTTTTTGGATTGAAAGTAGTATACAAGGAAGTAGAGGAAGAGCCAGAATCGGTATACCTGCTTAATCAACGCCGTCAATGGCAACCACGAAAATTAGGTATGTTCTCTGATCCACCTTCTTCTTTTCAGCCTCCACAATATCATGCTTAGCAATACAGTACTATGTGGCAAAATCAATTTCCATTCTCATATTGGTCACAAAAACCATTTCCTTCATCATCACCATGGCCGAATCCAGAAAGTCAACCCAGTTGGAAAAAGTTTCCCTATACCCCACCACATTGGAAAAATAATGTATATCCACCACAATGGTCCCCCCCTACTTCACATAGTCAAGCCTGGTAGACAAACTAGCAAAGACTGATGAACCAGCCAATAGGAACCATTCCACTCCCTCAACCTACACTCCCAACATTACAACAAAACTCCCAGTCTAGTTTAAGACCACGACTCCCAGCACAACCCAACCCTAATCCCAATAATGGACCGGTCCAATCTATTCAAATAATTGAAACACCATACATACGAACCAATCTAAGGGAGTGTAATGACCGTCAATTGAGATCTGGGCGCATCATTGAAATGGAGGGAGATAAAACTGCTCAAGTTGAAAATCAGTTACCTATATAAAAACCATTACAAGAAGAGGATGTGATCAAACAACAAACTCATAATCAAGTAATCACATCTTCTCCTCCATTCCGAGAATGATTAATTATACCTTGACCTACACAACATCCTGATTTTGACATTCTGTGAGAACTTAAAAATCTGTACATAAAAATCCCACTCCAAGCCATCCAAGACATCCTAAGATATGAAAAGACCATCAAGGAGCTATGTATAAAAAAATAAGGAGGAGAATAACAAATAACCTGACAGTCCAAGTAGTTGGAACTTTATTCGACCTATTATCAAGAAGAGAAACACTCGCTAAATATGAAGACCTAGGAAATTTGATAGTAATAATAAAAATCCATGGGAAAACTTTTGCAAATTCCTTAGTTGATTTAGGGGCTACAATTAATAGCCTAACAACCATCACCTGTCAAAAACTGAGCATTACATCAGTATAACCAGCGTCCACTTTATTAGAACTAGTCAACCGATTCGTGGTTAGGCCAAAAGGCACACTACATGATGTCATGGTATCTGTTGATTCCTAGGAGTATCCTGCCAAGTTTCTAATAATAAAACCCAAAAACCAACTTGATGGACATCGATTGATTTTAGGGAGACCTTGGTTTGCAACTGCTGATGCTTATATTAGCTGGCGGCAAGGCAATATGACCATAACTAGAGGGGCTAATATCAAGAATATAGCCTTGTATCCTCTAGCCCAGCCAAGTGTCACAATAATGAAAGTTAACAAGCAACCTGTATTATACCTCACTAAAAATATTAGATCTCCATTAACCATAGAAGATGCCCTCGATTTCAAAGATCAAACAAAGGATGGTGTTATTAACAACTTTCTTAGCCAGGCTAAATCTAGATCCCACATACAATTCCAGGTGATAAAAGCAGCATTTGATAGTGAATTAGAAGAGGATCCTCTCAAAGATACAGACGATCAAACAATACCTACTACCTCTATATCAAATAGAAAAACTATAGAAATTGAGCTGGGAAAAACTTTAAACATTAATGGCAACCTGACTCCAGAACAAGAACAGAAGCTAATTCTGCTACTGAGAAAACATAAAGAAGCATTTGCATGGGATTATCCTGACATGAAAGGAATTGATCCCCAGTTATGTACGCACCACGTTTACATAGAAATGGATGTAATACTTGTTCACCAACGAAAAAGGAGACTTAACCCTCACCTAAAGGACATTGTAAAAGCTAAACTTCAAAAACTTTTGGATGTGAAATTTATTTACCCAACCTTCGATAGAAAATGGGTCTCTCTGCTTGTGGTGGTACCAAAGAAGAATGGAAAATGGAGGATTTGTGTAGATTATAGAGAACTTAATAAAGCAACACAAAAATAACACTTTCCCCTTCCATTCATTGACAAGGTATTAGATACGTTAGTAGGAAAGAAATTTTTGTCTTTCTTGGATGGCTTCAGTGGACACAATTAGATTCAGATTGCCCCTAAAGACCAAGACAAAACTACTTTTACCTGTCCTTGGGGAAAATTTGCCTATAGAGTTTTACCTTTTGGCCTATGCAATGCCCCGACCACATTTCAAAGGGCTATCCTCGACATTTTTTTCAGATTTAATAAATGAAGGGCTCGAAGTATATATGGATGACTTTAGACCATACAAAGATGATTTCGACCTAGCATTAGACACACTAGAAAAGGTGTTGCAGCGATGCATTGCCACCAGGCTCTGTCTGAGCCATGAAAAATGCTATATGATGATGACTAAAGGACTTATTCTAGGGCATTATATTTCAGCAGCTGGAATACAGGTAGATCCGGCCAAAACTCAAATAATTTTGTTAATACCTACTCCTACTACTTAGATAGAGGTACGCAGTTTTCTCGGATTCGCTGGTTATTATAGAAGATTTATAGAACATTTTTCTCATATTACTGCACCTTTATATGCACTAACAGAGAATGTTGACTTTGTCTCGATAGAAAAATGTAATCACGCTTTTGAGAATTTGAAAAAGCTTGTGTCAACAGCCCCAACACTTCGACGACCAAATTGGGACCTGCCATTTCAAATTTCACTAGATGCTTCAGACACAGCTATTGGAGCAGTCCTTGGGCAGGAAGAAGATAAAAAACCATATGCAATTTATTATAATAGCAAAAGTTTGTCCCCTACTAAATTGAACTATACTGTGACTGAAAAGGAATTTTTAACTGTAATACATGCCGTTAATAAATTTAGGCATTATATCACTAGATATCCTGTTGTGTTATATACAGATCACTCTGCCATAAAATATTTTGCAAATAAACCCATTACAAATGGTAGAGTAACTAGATGGCTGATTTTATTATAGGAATTCGATATCACAATAAAGGACCGATCGAGAAAGGAAAATCCTGTAGCTAATTTTCTCTCACGAATTCCAAAACTAGTAGATACAACAACGATCGAAGATCAATTTCCAGATGAACATCTATTCGTTGTTACTATTAAAACACCCTGGTGTGTTGATGTTGAAAATTACCTAGCAGTAAACAAATTACCGAAACATCTAAACCCCAATGAATGAAATCAAATTGTCCAGCGAAGTACTTGGTTTTCTTGGATTAGAGGATACCTGTTTCATACAGGGCCAGATATGCACATCAGGAGTTGTGTCCGTGAAGATGAAATTTTTGACATATTGAAAGCTTGTCACGATGGACCATGTGGCGGACACTTCGCAGATTGGATATCTAGTCACAAAGTGCTACAAACAGGATATTATTGACCCACTATCTTTAAAGATGCAAAGAAATTCGTTCAAGCTTGTGACAGCTGCCAGAGAGCAGGACACCCTGGATAGGCTGATGAAATGCCCCTGAACTCACAGCTAGTTATTGAACCATTTGAATGATGGGCGCTCGATTTTGTTGGTCCAATTAACCTGTCATCAAATCAGAAAACATACATTCTGGTAGCAATAGAATATGTCACCGCATGGGTTGAAGCAGAGGCATTGTCGAGAGTTACAGAAGATTCTATCATATAGTTTCTGGTCCACATATTTGTGAGTTATGGCCTCCCAAGAGATATAATTATGGATGGAGGACCTTAGTTTGCTGGTAATAAAACTGCTGCCACACTAAAAAAATATCATATTCAGCATAAAATTACTACTCGATACCATCCACAGGGAAATGGTCAAGTAGAGAGCACAAACAAAATAATACAAGCAATACTAACAAAAACCATTGCATCACACATAAGCGATTGGGATGCAAGACTACCAGAAGCATTATGGGCATATAAAACAACATGGAGGAGTACTACTGGTTATTCACCATACCAGCTAGTATTTGGAAAGGAACCCATCTTTCCAATAGAATTTGAAATACAGACATTACGAACAACACAAGAGGTCAATCTAGATTTAGACGAAGCCGAGAGTAATAGATTACGGCAGATCAATGAGCTAGATGAAATCAGGCTCTCTGCCCTTCAACATACTGCACTATTTTAATAGCAGTGAGCCAAATGGAACGACGCCCTCATTAAAAAGAAAGTCTTCCGCAAAGGAGATTGGGTGCTCTTATATAACTCCAGGTTCCAAGATTTTCCCAGGAAACTTCAAACTCGCTGGCTAGGACCATACGAAATCTAGAAGGTACATGATAATGGCACCATTACTCTAACCACTATTGATGGATCTGAACATACCTTTAAAGAAAACAGCCACCGAGTTCGATTATATTGCAAACTTCTTACTCATGAATCCTTCTACCAGCAACTTCGCGAAGACTCTGATAAGCAGATTTTGGTTGAGGAAGAGAAATCTTCCTCACCCTTGGATCATTGAGTATTTCTATTTCTCCTACACTGTACATAATTTTTTATCTTTTATATATTTTTCACTTGTATAGCATTTGTGCTTTGTTGTTCCTTTTGAAAGGAACAACATCTTTACCATTCTACTATTCCTTTTATAAGGAGCATCACTTGCATTTTTTTGTTGTTCCTTTTCCCAAAGGAAAATCACGTTTCGTGTTCTAATGTTCCTTTTCTAAAAGTAACAACATTTTCTATCTTCTGTTTTTCGTTTTTCCAAAGGAACAACTTTCGCATTTTGTTGTTCCTTTCCCAAAAGGAACAACATTTTCATGTTTTGTTGTTCCTTTTCTGAAAGGAACAACATTTTCTGTTTTCTGTTGTTCCTATTTCCAAAGGAACAACATTTTTGTGTTTTGTTGTTCCTTTTCCAAAAGGAAAAACGTTTTCATGTTCTACTGTTCCTTTTCCAAAAGGAACAACATTCTCTATCTTTTGCTATTCCTTTTTCCGAAGGAACACCATTCTTGTGTTATGTTGTTCCTTTTTTTGAAGGAACATCATTTTCGTGTTTTCTTGTTCCTTTTTCTAAAGGAATGACACAATTTTGTTTCTGTTGTTCCTTTCCCGAAGGAACGGTACATTTTCGTTTCTGTTGTCCCTTTTTCTAAAGGAACAACATTTTGGTGTTCTGTTGTTCCTTTTTTTGAGGGAACAACATTTCAGCGTTCTGCTGTTCCTTTTTCCGAAGGAATAGCGTTTCGGTGCTCTGCTATTCCTTTTCCAAAAGGAACAAAATTTTTCATCTTCTATTGTTCCTCTTCAGAAGGAACAACATTTTTGTGTTTTTCTATTCCTTTTTCCAAAGGAACGGCACATTTTTGTTTCTGTCATTCCTTTTTCCAAAGGAATGACACATTTTTGTTTCTGTTGTTCCTTCTTTTGAAGGAACGACACATTTTTGTTTTTGGTGTTCTTTTTCCAAAGGAATGGCACACTTGCATTCTTACTGTTCCTTTTTCTGAAGGAGCAACATTCTTGTTTCTGTTGTTGCTTTTCCCGAAGGAACATAATTTTTTTTCTTTTGCATGGGGCATTTTTCTCTTCTGTTGATCCTTTTTGCGGAGGAACAACGCTAGTGTTTCCTTTTGTTCCTTTTTGTGGAGGAACATCATTAGCATTTTCACTATTTTTTTTCAAAAAACACGACATTCTTTGCATTTTGCTTGTGCTTGTTTTCTTTATTGCACAACAGTTCCGAGTTTTTTTACAAATTTGTATATAGCACTTCATTTATCTTTTTCTTTTTGTGTGTTTTATCATTCGGATCACTTCTGAAACACAACTATACACTTATGAAATGAATATGAGAACTATAAGATGTTGAAATCAACAAATTAAATAAAAAGTCACTATCTTTACAAAAATTTTCTCTGAATTGATAACAGAAAAGAGGAAAGGACATTGATTATCTTTATGTCACTGTTCTACTAACACTGGTATGGTTGGTTATCTTTTATCATGATGGTTCCTTTCAAAATTTCATAATCCTTTTTGACCATTATTAAAGAATAAGAATGAAGGGCATATTTTTCTATTGAGATGTTAAGACTTCTTCCACCATCCCTACTCTTAAGGAGTGTTGAACCACCCTCTTTGTATAAATAAGGAAAATTACCTTATAAAAAGAAAAAGAAAAAAGGTAAAACATTGACATAGTTTGCTAGCATGGTTTGTCAGATGAAGGATAGGGGGTCTCATTGGGAGCCAGCTTACCATGATAATAAGGAAGAAAGTGAAGTGGCATTCCCATTATGGCCACCACACTAGGGAAATGATCCAAGAGGCACATTAGGAAAAAAAGGAAAAAGTCCTTGGAATAGGAGGTCTCATCATGAGCCAGCCTACCCACCTTTCACTCCTTCCTAGTGGATGGCATTATGATTTATTTGGTTACCAAGCCAGAATAATGGCCTCCATTTTGACATTCCAGAGTACGTTCCTGAACATACACAAAGGATCATGGTTCCATGGGTGAAATAAACAACTCTGTGAAGGTTATGGACACCTGTGGGAAACAGAGCTCTGTTGATGGTATTGAGGTCATATATTTTATACACCAATAGCATTTATTAATCACTTCTTCTACCTTTCTAATGGATCAAATAACATTATGAAACTAATCCTTTCGAACCTCTAATACATGAAATATATTATAATCAGTCATGATGGAAAAAGTTGATCATGACTGCATTGAACTTCTTGTGTACGTTAGCTTTCCTATCCTCCAAATCTCGCATCATATCACGACATTTTCTTATTTATTAAGCGATTCTATAATACACCTCGATTTTGGAAATCCGCTCGTTATTGTAAACATGGAATATCGGTATATGCTACTCCTTTTTGACTCTATATCATGTCAGTCTAGCACGCCGCTCCCTCATTTGACAGCCGAGGAAGGCCTATCCCATTACAGGGGGGAGCAAGTGACCTCATAATTCACTAGCATACGTGTTAGTTTTTCATTTGGAGAACTTTTACTTGGGAGTAGCAAGGCTTAACAGTATATCTTTTTTCAATTTTCATGGCTTGTTGTTTCAAAATTATTTTTGCGTTATGCTCTGCAACAATTAGCAAGTAATTTGAACTCTAAACAAGCTTGTTGTTTCGTCATTTTTTTCCTGCAGTTGCTAACAGCTGGAATAGCCCGCTGTTCCATTGCTGTCTTCGTGTTTCTTTTACAGTTTGCTAAGCATGGGAGGAAGATAAATTTGTAAAGAACCACAGGTGTTGACAGTCTCAGATTCCGCACAAGAAATCCTAACAAGGGTAGGATGGATAGTTTATCTTAATCACCTGCAAGAGTCCAATGAGACTGTGGCAATTGAATTCTTATAGAACCTACAAGAATATCACTCCACGGTAAGAGGGAGACAAATAGCAGTCATCGACGATATAATTGTAGAAGTTTCAGGACTGCCAACCATTGGATGTGTGTGGACTCTGAAGAAGATAAGACTACATAATGCCATCAAAATCATCCAATATGAAGGAAAAAACATGACTCGAAGTGGGAAGTGAGTTCTACCAGCAGATTTGGGAGAATCATGGGCGGAATTGGCAAAGATCATTCAAAATTACATTACCTGTGAAGGCATAAAAGACATGGTAAGACAACGCCACCTTAAGATTTTAGCTGTATTAAAACATAAATGCACTGTGAATTTGCCTGCATTTTTAAATTCTTTACTTACATGATGTTGCCCGAAGCATGAAAAAATCCCGCCATGTAGAATCGGTAGTAAGTCATCACAGGTTGGTATGATTGATAGTTAGCTACAGTCTTGCTCAGCAATAGAGTAGCTAGGAAGAGCTAATTTTTACAATAAATGGGGGATTGGCTTTTCCAGCCCCCAAATGAAAGCATACTACAAATACATCAAATAGACCATTGAAACGGGGGAAGTATGTTAGATTGGCATGGATCAGAGGCAGGCTAGAAAATTCCCAAGGGAACACCAGTCAACTGGTCGAAGTAGTTGATTCAGGGGATGAGCAAACCCCACAATTGGAAGGAGGAGAGAACGAAATAAAATCAAACCATGAGGAAGAAACAGAAGGAGAAATCAAACAATTTGGGCAGGCTGAAGAAGAAATAGAGCAATGTGAGGAAAGCCCGTTGCAAAATCCACTGCGAGAGGATGAATTGGCTCAGATTTTTGCCAACATGGGAGCATATACTCAACCTCCCAGCCCACTAAACCTCCACACTAAAGAAGAGCCACAGGATCACTCAGTTCACGATAAGAGTGCATCTGAAGAGTTATGTGATGAGGAAGAAGAAGAAGAGAATCATTCTAGCCATGATGAAAGTGCATATGGAGAGAAAAATGATGAAGATGAAGAAGAGGAACAATTTGTTCCAACTCAAAATACAGTTGAAGAATTTTATGAGGAAGAGAGGGGAGAAGAAGAAATTACTTAGGAAATTGCAGAACAAGCTAGGGTTTCTACCCCCGAACAACCCAATCAGCAGAATAATGAAGAAGTACCCCAGGAGAAAAATCAAGAAATTCTTCAAGAAGAAAGTCCAATCCCGAGTGTGCGAATGACTGTTCCTTCCAGTCAAATGGAGGAAATCAAAAGATTACGAAAGTAACAACAAATACTGCTTAATGTAATCGTGCGACTTCGACAACGAATCGGGATTCTGAAGATGAGGAAGAGAGAAAAAAGGACCTCAGTGGTGAAACCCCTTAGAAAAAAGGTCAAAAGGACTCAAGTCCAGCCTGCCATTCAAAATCAAAAGGAACAACATTCAGTTGTTACTCATGTCGAAATTCAAACAGATGACATAACATCCTGTGATAAGGAAATTCAGACATAGGCGTAGTCCTCTGAAGCAGTTCTAACCATAATTACAGAACGACGCAATAAGAAGATTCAAGTGAACCTTCCACCTACAACTATTATGTGGGATAGTGACCTGAGGACAGTAACCCTACGAGAGCGTTTGATGCAAGCTCAACAAGCAATAGAAAGACGTACAGAACAAACTGTCCCGCGAGAGAAGTATGAAGAATTACAATAGTAGCTAAGGACTGTCAATTTATCCGAAAGTTAGGTTTTCAAAGGATGGTGAAAGGAAGAAGAAAGAGTTGCAAAGGTAACTCATAAGCTAGACGTAGTTATCAAACAAATGGATACCTTATTCTCTTTATACATTGACGTCCTAGCATGTAGAGCGCCTGCTAAGAATTATGCCTTATTTTTAATGGAAAGATATTTGCAATTAAAAATTAACGCTGTCAAAGCAGGAGCCCCTATACAAATTAACACATTTGATGATTTCGTAAATTGTTGTAAGCGCTATGGGGTAAAGGTTCAGAGATTATTATTCGAATTCTATTTGCATAACCTTGTGTTAGATCAAGAAACAAAGTAGAACCTCAGCCCTTTCATTGGGGATATTCAACTACAGGCATTTATTTCATTTTGAGTTAATCAAATAAAATGGCTTAAAGCCTATAATGCCTTCCAAAGACAAGAAAATGGATTAGATTTATGGGTAAGAGCTAAGCCTAGAAATCCATTGCAGTTATGGAAGAAACATGGAACCTGATGAGGACTCCAGGCATGATTGAAGCATTAGGACCCATTCATACAACAATAAATCGGCAAGGGATAGAATACTTCTTTACCATCAAAGACCTTGCCATTTCTGCTGCTAAATTTCAATATCAGATTTCTAATCCAAATATCCAACATAGGGAACCGTTTAATTATGAGAACTTTAAGTTAGCTGCTAATCGCTTGGGCCTCTATGGTGATCTTATCTTGAGGGCAAGGCCATCTTGGTTAGGTTATAGGTTCGGGAGTCCGGTCATTTGGCATCTCGCACTAGGATACCAAGCCTTATACGAAATGCCTGAGGGCCAGACAGGGCATATTTTTGAACACCTAGCTAGACATCATGGTTGTAGACCTCCTCATGAGATCCCGTCTCCAGCCTACTCCCTCACCATCTTGCATGTCAACTGCAATGCTTTCATGAGGTCATGAAAAAGGGTAAGCAGGGGGGTGTGTTGGGCACTAGAGAAGTTATGTTATTTTTGTTTACCTTGTTATCTTTTCTTCAAGATTCACAACCTTTTCACATCATGAGCTAGGCATATGGTAGAAAATATGATAAAATCTAGAAGGTTGATATGGAATATGAAATTATTAATAATTACCCTTTTTCTATGCAGGAATAGGAGAAAATAGAGGACTATCATCCCAAAGGAAAGAATGAGACTAAGTTAACTGTTGTCCCTTTCGCAGGGATCTGCGCTCAAACAAGGTGATCCAAATTGGAGTGTAACAGCCGAAAAAAGGAAAAGGAGATCTCCAATCGGCACAAAAGAACAAGAAGATAACTGCAAGTTAACATCTTGACAAATTTCTCAGGATTCTTTGATCTTTAGGGATCGCTATCTTAATGATCTTCTCTATTGTTAATATCATTGTTTGGTTGTTATAAAAGGGGTAACACTGTTAGATTGGGAGGAGAAGACTATTATTATTTTTATGAAATTTTCTTCGGTACTTGAACTTTGATCATCAAATTTATTTGAAGAGCGAATCCTTATAACTCTATTTCATATTTCAATATAAAAACCTGGTTGTTGTTCTATCATTGATTATGGAGTAGCCTGAAGCAGTGAGTCCCTGGAGGCTAAGGGCCCGTCCCTAGTGGATCACTTGCTCTTGTATCATATTTCTCATTCATGTGTGGTTTGATTTCTTTCTTTGACTCTGCTCAGTAATATGAAGAGCTTTACTATTTTACATATCGGCTCTGTTATACTTGATTAAATATCACTATTACTCACAACAAGAATGCTATGTTATCATTCTAACTCTACATCGCATTAGTGTTCCCCCAACAAATCACATAACATTGTTGTTCTTTACAGATTAATTGAGTTGTATGTTCTTGAATCAGTACTATTGTATGCTTTACTCTTAAAATCATGATTTTTGTTTATTTGGAATTACTGCCTTGTTACCATTTGCTCTAAAACCATTGTCGTTCTGAAACAATTGTTGTTCCATTACAATTGTTTTTATTCTATAGCTATGATTCATGTGTACTGTATCGAGCTTTGTTTGCTATTCCTTTTACTGATTAAGTGTGTTGCATGTTTAACTTGGGTAGCTGTACATTTCGATTTCAATTGTTGCTCTATACTTTATTTCTAAGAGTTTGTTGTTCCATTTCTGGTTGTTGTTCAAATCAGAAGCTGTTACTTAGTTCCCGTAGATTATAATTATTGTTGCATTCATAGGTTAAGGTGTTGTTGTTCAATATTATTCATAAAGATAGTTGATGTTCCATTTCTTGCTATTTGAAGATCATCATTTCTTTGGTGTGCAGAAGGTTTGAAACTATAGTGAACATTGACCTATACTGTCTAGTTCCTAGTTTGATGATCCTTCTTCTGAGTGCTTCTTTAATTGCATCAGTTTACATAGGGAAGAGTTATTGTTACTGTACCATCGACTAATAAATTGTTGTAGATTTCTTAACACATGATTTGAATTCCAGGTTTCTTTCCACAAATAGATTACATTTCAAGAATTCATTTACTCTTGTATTGAGAGCACTATACTACTAGCATTACTCTGACAATTGACCGCCTCAAACTGAGTACACTCTTTGAAATAACAAATCGTTCCTGGATTGAAAATTAATGTAGGGTAAATAAAGGTGAAAAAGACCCTTTTTACTACTTGACATTTACCCCACCTATGATAAAGAGATGTATTCCATCGTGTAGGCTTGCCGATAATGGAAGCACTACATTCTAGAGAAGGATAAGTACTACATGAATGGTAAGTAAAATAACAACCTCGGTATAAGTACAAGACAATATTATTGATATTTTATCCTCATCATATTATAATTAATAACAATAAATAAATACACACCTAAAATGAAAAATTCTAAATATAAAACAATAATAATAAATATACATAAAATAAAACGAATTGAAAATACTATTATTATTATTATTATTATTATTATTATTATAAATTGTGTTAAGTACTAATTGATTTATTAAAAACCCTTAAATTACTCAACTAACTAAATCCATTCGACTTAATTTATCTATATAAATAGACTTTATATAATTTAAATAAAACATTCTTACATAAAGCATTGCCATGCCAAGTTGTTGACCGGTAAAATTTATATTAAATAATTATATTGCGAATTAAAAAATTATATATTTTCATATTACCAATAAATAACATAGTTTATCAATTAACTCCCTTTCTGGTCGGTTTGAAATTAGGTTTCCCAACATCCACACTATATATTTGACCGCACTTTTATATTTTGAGGTACCGTCCTCCATATTGTTTACTTCTTTGTGTGTGGTAAAGCTTTGGGTAAACTCGATCGATCAGGAAATCGGTGTGTATAGGGTGCCCTAATGGACGCTCTTCCGATGGATGTCGTTCGGCAGTGTTTGCTAAGGATGCCTTATACATCACACGATACGCTGAAAGCTGTGTGCAATAGCTGGGAGGCTATGGTCCGTAGCCCTACGTTCTATGCTGACAGGAAGAAATGTCGGACGAGCGAGCAGCTTATTTGCCTGGTTCAAAGAGATATCAGGAATCACAGAGATATGAACCCTGTCCTTGTAGTAACGGTATACGACCCTGTGAACGGCACCTGGCAAAGGCTACCTCCAATTGATGATCCCCACAATACTGAAATACCAATATGGTGTCAGTGCGTAGCTGTGAATCGGAAGCTACTTCTCATAGGCGGATTCCAACTGTCCAATGAAAGTTTTACGAAGAGTATCTATATTTACGACTTTGAGTCTTCGAGATGGCGCCACGGAGCTGACATCCCCACAACTCGATCATTCTTTGCCTGCTCTGTCTCTTCTTCCACCGGACTTGTTTACGTCGCTGGCGGGATCGACGAGCGTGGTAGCCCTCTTGCAGCTGCAGAAGCATATGACGTGGTGAAAGACAAGTGGACAATTTTGCCTCCTATGATCGAACCCCACGGCCATGGATGCCGCGGTGTGTTCGTGGATGGTAAATTCATGGTGTTACACGAAGGCCAACCTGCAGAAGTTTTCGATCCGAGTGAGGGAACGTGGAAAATGAGGGCACATTGGTGGAATTTCGTGGGAGAAGTATGGAGAAGTTGTGTGATTTCATCTTCTTCTTCGGAGTTGCACGTGTTCACCGAACAACAGGTGGAGAGGTACGATGTTGAGAAGGACGTTTGGAGTGTTGTAGCTACTCTTCTGAATCCCCACCATCTGGAGCTTTTTACGTGCGCTACATTGTGGTGCGACCAAATTTTTGTAAGCGGAGTGGGCGAGCGACCGCGTTCCAACCCAGAAAAACACATCTCTTATCTGTTCAATATGTCAACCAGGCAGTTCATGGAACTTCACCGTGATTGTGGGGAGGACTTTGCGGGCATGATCCTATCTGCAGCGACCGTGGAGATTTGAAAGTAATTTTTAGATGCGCGCCCAATTTAATCATTGTGTTGCGTTCAATTCTATATCAGTTATTGCTTAGTCCGGCTAGTACAAGAAATGGTCTTTTTTTGTCTTTTTCCGTTGTCAATTTTGTTCAAAACTTCTGTATGAAATTTTAAAAGTGGTTTAGTTTGTAAATATTGAATAAGAGATGTTGAGAGTGTTGAATTTATTTATTATTTCAAAAAAAAATATTCTGTAGTATAGAATTAAAGAGTCTTGTTTTAATAAAAAAAGAAATTTATGATTGTGAAGTTTTTTTCAAGTTCCCCTCAGAGAGTCTTGTTTTTTGACACTATTGTAAATACCTTAAATCTCATTCTTAGGAAGATAACCCATATCCTCATTTAGCAAACAACTTTGAATCTAGGCCTTAATATCTCAGAGAGCTATATTGTTTTTTTTTTAATGTCTAAATATACCAAGTCATTGTTGTGGCTAATATGTCATATTTTATGGAATTTAAATGGGTGGAATTCTAATATAATGTGGTCTTAAGGCCACCGAACATCTTTTATGGCTTGAATGTATATAGAATATTTTAGCTATTGGGAACTTACCTTAAAATATATGTGATCCTTGCTCATAATGGAGGCTATTTTCAAAAGAATTAGGTACACATCTAATTTACCTTTTGAATAAATCCATTGCTTTATCTTTATATTATCCTCCAAGAAAGAATCTAAATGGAGTATCGAGTCTAACCTTTCTAGAATTACCAATATTCTAGTTTCTCCAAGTCATTTAAATATTTTCAAGATGGATATCTATTAAACCATTTGTCTAAGTAGCCCCAAAAAAAGAAATTCAATATTTCATTAGCCCCTAAGAAAAAATTAAGATCACCACCAAATCAAGAACCTTTCTTAGGATAATATGGATTTCTAGAAAGAAAAATACTTTAGAGGTGAATAATAGCCAGATACCCTTTGGTTCTTTGTAATCTAGGTAAATAACTATCCCCTAAAAATCTCTATTAGAAAGGGATATTGAATGTGCTTCATTCCCTTCCCATTTTATTTTTTGGATTAAAATATTTTAGTATTATTTTCTAAGGTTATTTTTAATAATATTAAATCATTTGGCTTAAGAACCACACCACATCACCTTTCCCTTTTGGGGAGTCCTAATGCCCTATACTCTTTTTAGTTACCTAATTAATATTCATGATGTAATTTATTATTACATGTGTGTCTTGTATATTACATCATTCATACTCATTGGTGCTTTAACACATAAGCTCTTTGGTTGGAATACATAGTCACCTTGGCTTTATGTCATAAACCTTCCATCTAGCTATTTTTTTTCTATTGAAACATAATGGACTTATTGATTTAGGTAAGGATCCCTTAGTTCATAGACAAGAATAAGATATCATGCATACTAATTCTAAAGAAAAAAAACAATGGTCAGAGAATAAAACATAAAACATATATACACAAAGATTTTGTAGTTGATCCAAAAAATGGAACTACCACATTGATTTTTCAATGTTACAATGCATATATATACAGAAATCTCAATCCATTAACCCATGGTAGTTCCCTTGAACTAATCTACTAAATACCATGGACAGAAAACCATCATGACCAAAACCACTTGTAAAATCCATACAGCCATCTAATAAAATATAACACAACCCAACATTTATGTTTCATTTTACCTAAACTTTCAATAGGGTCGCATACTAGAATATTCCAAATTTCATGAACCATCTTCCAAACTTGATGTCTCTTCCATAAAAGCCTCTAGTACACTTTTCTCTTTAAAGTACAATTTTTTAGTATAAGGTATCGCTGATTATAGTGACTCTTTGCACTCATTATCACTATGTGCCACACTCCATTTATCAAAAACTGATCATCTTTGCATTATTGGGATTGTATGATTACATTTTTTGCATGGCTCATGCACTTTTGGAAAACTGTATCAAAACCCCCGGCTATATATATAACACAATCCAGAACACATATATATAACTCCCTTAGTCTAAGTATAATGGAAATGATGTCTAAATGATCATCCACATCAACCCTTATTCATCGTTAAAAGTATATTATATCTTCAGGTTGGACTCAATATCATTGTTTTTGGGAAGAACAATTATTATCGCTTTCACAAAAGAAAATAAGAAGTTGTTTATGAGAATTTTCTAACCACTTCCAAAATTTAGCACATGTTTGATTGTGAATTTTGCAAGTCTAGTTTGTTTGCATCAAGTGAGACTAAATAATAATGTGTCTCTCTTTCTCTTTATAATTAAATTCATTAAATTTCAAATATATCTCTGAAGGCTTCCTAGAAGATTCAATCTTTAGGATCACCCTCAAATATCTAGATTGACCTTTCATTCACCTTTCTCCTAACATTGAAATTGAACAATTAATTGGTATTGAAAAGATAAATCTCTTGTACAAAACAAAAATAGTGCCATAACTATGGTTTGATGAAAAAGACTCTAGATCCTACTACCTTATTAGTAATATCTACCATAGTAGAGGATTGTCCTATTTAATGTATTTATTGTTAGAACAGAGCATCCATAACACACATCGGATTTATACTGAGACAAATGGAGAAACAACAAGATTACTTACTTAGAAACAATGAAATGGATAAAACAATCACTGGAGAACAGAAATCACTTTGCATTACATAATAGGCTTGGGCCCTGGCTTGCTTTCCTTGGCTAGAGAAATTACAAATTTATAGAGGCAGAAGAAGGATCTAGAATCATGTATGTGATTCAGATGGAGATCTGGAATGAACTTGGAACCACTGGCGGCGTAGGAGGATCTAGAATCCTGCATGTGATTTTAGAAACTACTGGAAGGATCTAGAATCCTAGAGATCTAGAAATATCTATGTAGAATCATTAATGAATTTGGCTTCACACTTAACATTCTTCCCACTTGAAACCAAATAAGAGTGATCAAGTCACGTCAAGTCCTACCATGCCTCTACATAACTCATGTTTATTTCGTCATAGAATCTTAGTGAGCATATGAGCAGGATTCATATTTTTGTGGATATTTTCCAAGGATAACTATTCTTCCTCCAACACATGTCAGATCCAATGGTACCTTAAGTCAATGTGCTTGGTTTTTAAATGAAATGTTGGGTTTTTCTCCAAGTGAATGGCACTCTGACTATCACAATATAACACATACTTGTCTTGATTTATTCCTATCTCTCCGAGGAATTGCTGCATCCACAAAATCTCTTTACGAGCTTTTGTTACAGCTATGTACTCTGCCTCTGTTGTAGAGAGGGCTACTATTCTTTGTAGCCTTGACACCCAAGATAGTGTTGCACCTGCAAATGTATACAAATAACCTATAGTGGACTTTCTGGTATCCATATATCCAGTGATATTCGCATCTGTAAATCCTTCAAGCACAGTCTCATCATGACCAAAACATAAAAAATAATTACTAGTACCCTTGAGATACCTTAAAATCCATTTTACTGCTTGCCAATGTTGTTTTTGTGGATTGGTATGGAACCTGCTCACTACTCCCACTGAATATGCAATGTCTGGTCATGTGCATGCCATGGCATACATTAAGCTACCAAATGCTAAAGCATAAGGAATTCTGCTCATCTCTTCTTTCTCTTTGTCATTACTAGGAGATAATTCAGTACTCAGCTTGAAGTGGGCTGTAAGTGGTGTACAAACTGGCTTGGCATCCTTCATATTAAACTTGTCAAGCACCTTCTTCATATATTTTTCTTATGACAACCACAATCTTTTGTTTTTCCTGTCACGCATAATCCGCATGCCCAATATCTATTATGCTGGTCCGAAATCCTTCATTGCAAATTTGCTACCCAAATCTTTCTTCAACCTATTGATCTTATTCTTATCATGCCCAACAATCAACTAGTCATCCACATATAACAATAATATGATATACTTTCCTTGATCATACCTCTTGATATAGACACAATGGTCAGCTTCCAACCTCTGAAAACCATGTTCCAACATGAATGAATCAAATTTCTTGTACCATTATCAAGGTGCTTGTTTCAACCCATAGAGACTCTTCTTCAACCTACAGAAAAGGCCTTCTTTGATTTTTTCCATGAAGTCTTCTGGCTGCTCCATATAAATTTCTTCCTCCAATTCACCATGAAGGAAAGTAGTTTTTACATCTAACTTTTCACGTTCTAGGTCTAAAGCAACAACTAGACCAAGAATGACTCTAATGGATGACATTTTAACAACAGGTGAAAATTTTTTAGTGAAGTCAATACCTTCTTTTTGGGTAAAACCTTTCACCACAAATCTTGCTTTATACCTCTCCTTATTTTTGTCACCTTCATGCTTAATAATGTAAACCCATTTGTTTTGTAGATCCTTTCTACCTTTTGGGAGGTTTACCAACTCGCAAGTTTTATTTTCCTGCAAAGAGTTCATTTCTTCTTCCATTCTTTACTGTGCTCGACTTTACAAGCTTCTTGAAAACAATTAGGTTCACCTTCATCAGTCAACAAAATATAGTTTGAAGGAGGATACTTTTGGGAAGACTTATGAGGCCTAGAAGATCTGCGAACGAACTGTGGTGGTGCATTATCAGGTTGAATCTCCTGTAAAGGTTCCTACAAGTTTCCTTCTTCTTTTTGTTCATTATTTTCCGCTTGTTATTCTCCATGCTCCTAAATTTGTTGTTCATTTCTTGTATTGGTGGTATGTTTTCCTGTTGCTCTTCAAACCTGCCAATAACCCTTTTGACCTCCAACTCGCCTACAGTGCTCTTGAACATTTCTAACTCATTAAATATAACATCCATGCTTCTAATAATTTTATGTTTGACTGGATCCCATAGACGATAACCAAGATCTTCATCCGCATATCCCAAAAAAGTGCATTTCATATATTTATCATCTAGCTTAGTTCTATTTTCTTTGGGAATATGTATGAATGCTTCACATCCAAAGATTTTCAAGTGAGAATAATTCAAATTCTTACCAGTCCAAAGTTCTTCAGAGATACCTCCATCCAAGGCTGTAATTGGAGATCTATTTATGAGATAGCAAGAAATACTCACTGCTTCAGCCCAAAAATTCTTCTCCAAACCGGAATTGGACAACATACTTCACACCTTTTCCATAATGGTGTGATTCATCCTTTCTGTGACATAATTCTGTTGAGGAGTACCAGGCACAATCTTCTCATGCTTTATGCCAAACATGTTATAATATTCCTTAAATGCATTTGAGTAATATTCTCCACCATTATCCATTCTTAAACACTTCAACAATTTGTTAGTCTCTCTTTCAACAGCAACATGGAATTTTTTAAATATCCCAAACTTTCCTTGATGCATCATCTATAAATGTTACAAAATATGATGCTCTACATATACACAATGCTCACAAAGATCAAGATTGTAGGATTTCAAACTTGGCAATAAATTTTACCAATAAGGATTTTTAAGCCCTTTTCACTCATGTGACCCAAATTATTATGCCAAAGATCTGTTGAATTTCCTTCTTTTGTGACAGCAGCCAAATCTGGTTTTCCTATCAGTGTCTTCAATGTGTATAATGTTCCTATCTTGGGTCCTTTGGCCACGACCAATGCACCTTTTCTAATTTTCCAGCCTCCTTTTCCAAAGCTTGTCGAATAGCCTTCATCATCCAGTCGTCCCATATAGATTAAAGTCATGCACATTTCTGGTACATGCCTGACTTGTTTCAATAATATATCTTATCCATCTTTCATCTTGATCTGGACATCTCCCACTCCAACAATACTCCAAAATTAATTATTCCCCAAATGCACTCTACCATAATCACCGAGATTATATGAAACAAAACTATCTTTGCATGGGGTTACATTATGAGATGCCCCAGAGTTGAGGATCCAATCAAAGCTACTGCTAGATGTATATACACATGCATCCTCTACTGAAACAGTAAACAACACATCACCATCTGTGGCTACTGCAGTAGTCTCACCTTCATTTTTGCTGGATGATTTGTGATTTGTACTAGATGGTCTTTGATCCTTTAGCCCTTCTTCCAGAATCGACATTCTTTCTTCATGTGCCCCATTTTTCCACAATGAAAGCAGATGATCCTTCCTCTTCTTGATTTTGATCGGCCTCAATATTGATTGCCCTTGCTGACCTCGATCCATTCTCCTACCACTATCAGCTAGAGCTAGAGCCTCTCCTCCTTGGTTTTCCACAATTGACTTGTGTCACAGCTCCTCATTCATTAAAATGCTACTGACATTATCAAACTTCACGGTCCCTGTACTTTTTGAAGTGATCATAGCTACAATTAAATTTTCTGAGCTGTCTGGCATATAACTCATTAGCAAAATAGCTCTAGTTTCATCATCTAAAATGATTTTAATAGAGGCGAGTTGATTTGTAATAATATTAAATGCATTCAAGTGCTCAACAACTGAAGCACCCTCCTTCATTTTAAGATTATAAAGCTTCTTCATCAAGAGCACTTTGTTTGATGTTGTGTTCTTCTCATATAGGATCATGGAGCTTCTTCCATAATCCTTCAGTCGTCTTTTCTTTGGACACATTGAAATAAACATTATTTACTAAATATTGGCGGATTGTTGCAATCGCCTTTCTATCTAGCTTATTCCACTCTTCATTTGTCATCAATGAGGGTTTCTTTGTTGTGCCCTAAATCAACAAATACTGATCCTTTAAAATCAATATATCCTCCATCTATGATTTCCATAGGGAAAAATTAACCCCGCTCAACTTCTCCATATCTGTAAGTGTTGTCTCCATTTTCAATCAAATTCACACCCCAAAACATAAAAACTCCACTTAAAAATAAAAAAATTTAAAATATACTTTTCAAAGTTCCAACATATAACTATATATGTTTCATAATAGATATAAAAACATATATAATGTTTTAACCTTTTCAAATTTCACACATACATATGTTGGTTTGAGAGAAAACTTGACGTATACGTGCAAGCTTGATGTAAAAAAAAGCTTACAAACACCTCGTTTCAACTCCAATCTCCATTGATCTCCACTTTTCAAACTCCAGCAACAGGTTTCAACATAGGTCCATGACCTTGCTTTTCTTGCAACAATTGTCTTTTAGTTCCAGTGTTCCTCAACTATTTCGTGCACAGATCCTTCAACAGCTCCAGGGGTAACAACCAATGTTTTAACGAACGCTGCTAGAGCAAGGCGATGGCACTAACCGGCTTGCACAGTGGATATTTGAACCTAACTCCGATACC
The DNA here is from genome assembly GCA_031772625.1 of Pinus tabuliformis. Lineage (NCBI taxonomy): Eukaryota > Viridiplantae > Streptophyta > Pinopsida > Pinales > Pinaceae > Pinus > Pinus tabuliformis. The sequence continues at coordinate 1,690,819,461 of CM062818.1, forward strand.
AATTGTTAGACCAGAGCATACATAACACAACAGATTTATACTCAAAGACAGAAAAATGGAGGAACAACAAGATTACTTAGTCAGAAACAATGGAATGGATAAAATAAAAACTAGAGAATAGAAATCACTTTGCATTACATAACAGGATTGGGCCTTGGATTTCTTTCCTTGGCCAGAGAAATTACAAATTTAAAAAGGCAAAAGAAGGATCTATAATCCTGTATGTGATTCAGATGGAGATCTAGAATGACATAGAAACCACTGGTTGTGTAGGAGGATCTAGAATCCTGCATGTGATTCTAGAAACTACTAGTAGTGTAGAAGGATCTAGAATCCTGGTGATCTAGAAAGATTTGATCCAGAATCCTCCATGAATTTGGATTCACACTTAACATTTATAGGCATATTGGAATAATGATAACGAAACTTATACTAAATATGAAAATATTGTTTTTGAAGATTCGCATTACCCAGTTTGATATTCACTTCTTACCATAAAATATGTGTGATTCACCCCTCAATTCAAAATTCTAAGACCACGTTACAACTTTTTTCACTTGTAATTTCAATCTTGACCATACTAGAAATCGATATTCTTTTTTAGTGTTTCCCTCATTCTGAATTAAATGTTATGTTATATTAAAATAAATATTAAGTTCCATCACTTGTTACATAGGAAGGTCATAGGAGACTCCTCTGCCTATATAAGTAAATGGGAGATGGTATGCCCACATTGGTTCTAACAGAAATCTTAATTCTTCTGTATCAATCTGACATTCTTTTCGTCTTAGTGTGATGTCAGTTATTTTCCTGACATGTTTTAAGTTTTATTTTTATTTTTGAAAAATAAGAGGTGAAATTTGAATTAGGGATTTTGTTGCCTTGATATCCGTGAGATATTTAATATTTACTATATATCATGTATAACAAAAAATACATATTTCCCTTTTACGTCAATTATAGAAAATCTACTATAGTAAAATTTTGTGTCTAACATTAGGCCTTCATCATTTTAGGCTTAGATATCCAATTTGCAACCAATGGATTTTGTTTTTCCTTCCTTGGACTCCCTGCAACAACTTGTACTCAATTTTTCTTCGCACTACAATTAGAATTAAGAGTGGAATCACCTCTTTTCTTATTATACATTTCCCACACTTTCTCCCTTGCAATTGAAGGTTTTCCATAAGCTCAATATTGAACTGAAAACTTTGATACCAAGTGTCTACCCTCTTGTTGTTTTTTTTTTTCCATTGAAACTTACTAGACAAATTCATTTATATCTCTTCCTTTATTGGTAGGAATATGATATCACCATTTACATGTTCAAGTATTTCTGTTTTATTTTACCTCTGCTTTTGATAGGGATGCATACTAGAAATATCCATATATAGAATACATTTACATTAATGTTAAAAGGATAAATGTTTTAACTTTCACTCCCATTTTATCCTCTAAATGATCCAATTGATATTGGTGAGTCTAGTGCATCATATTTGTTTCTCTTTATCTCTTTACCTATTAGTATATGGATGAATGGAGACCTTTATAGTTGGTGTGTTTTCATAATGGATGTATTTTTGGTTATATTTCCTCTCAAGCATAACTCTTTTATTAATGTGATCCACCCATTTTCACATTCTATTTATTTTTTGCAATTACTAGTCCAAAACTTTAAACGTCTTGTGTTAGTTCACAAATACGTTGAGCTATGTAGCTTATGGTTAAGAAGGCTCAAGAAGTAATATTCCTTGGCCCTTCAAATTTGATGCATTCCATTAGAATTGTCCGTACCTTGATTCCTTCATGATAGAATCTATAGAACCTATTCGTCTAAAAGTTACAACTATACATGTACGGTGTTTTACCCTAACACGTGTATTAAGATTCCAACTTATAGTATATTATAGTTGCATTGATTAAATTGGAATCTTTCCAAGGTCCCCATCTATCCATCTTCCTTCATGAGAAATAGTTGGGTTAGTTCTCCAACCAGTTCTTGTACACTAGAGCTCAGACTATTGCTACTTAAGGCAGTATAATTAATAATTGTATATATCAAATTTACACATAGATAACTATGTATCAACATACCATGGTAGACTTGATAATGTTACTGGAATATACCATTGTGAACTATGACATGGATTTTTACTAACAATGAGATGCATTAAAGTATTGGGTAGGTATTTGTGTGGGGTTAGGCATACTCCAATAAGCCCCTATATTTTTCGATCATATCAAAACAACTACCCCTCTTGTTCCTCTTTCAATTTCCTAAACACTTCCTATGTAGGTTCCTACATACCTCTAGTTTTTATTTAAGTTGTTGATAATGAGTGGGATGAATCAAACTCACACCTATAGAGCACGTTATGCTCAAGTGCTACCACACTTATTTCAAAGGAACAATCAAGATCCTAAAGGAAACATACAATGGTTAGGATTTGTTTTTGCAAAACCATAGTGATTAAGGTGAAATGAGTCTAAACCTCTCTGTCTTATTATTTCATTAGGTACTAAGTTATATAAGATACCGGAGGTAGCCCCACTTATCGCCATCTCTTTGACCTCTCCTAAACAATGCACTGAGGTCATCTCCGAGAATAGGAAATTTGATTCCTTTCTCATTCACTCTCAAAGTAAGGGGAAGTTTGTAGCCACGTCCATGGCCCTCACCAAGGGTTCATCCAAGGAGTAGAAGCAAGCATGTGGATACAGTCATGGAAGAATATAGGGACATCTTCTCCTCACCCATAGGGGTACCCTTTCATTGTGAGGTCAAGCATTTAATCAATCTGAACCTGGGAGCACCTCTACCCAACGGGTCAATGTATCGCCACTACGTTATGGAAAATGAAGAAATCAAGCAGAAAATCAAAAAGTTGTTGCAAAAAGGCCACATTCGGCCAAGTTCTTCCCCTTGTGGGAGCCTGATTGTACTTGTATAGAAGAAGGATGAGACGTGGAGGTTTTGCATTGATTATTGGGAACTAAGAAAAATCACTTCCATGAACAAGTATCCAATCCCACATATTGATGACCTCCTACACTAGCTTGAGGGGGCCAAGTATTTCAGCAAGATCGATCTAAAGCTTGGTTATCACTAGGTTCCAATAGATTCCACATATGTATGGAAGAAAACATTTAAATACAAGGAAGGCCTTTTTGAGTGGTTGGTTATGCCCTTCACGTTGACAATTTCGCCTACTACTTTTATGAGGCTAATGCATGACATCTTGTAGCCCTTCAAAAACTCATTTGTGGTGGTTTATGTGGACGACATCCTCATCTTGAGCAAGTGTTTGGAAGAAGACTTGCATCACATGTAGGAGGTCCTTCAAACCCTTTGGTAGCACAAACTGTGTGCAAACTTGGAGAAATCCACCTTTGGCATGAGCGAGGTCCAATACTTGGGTTACATCATTGATGAGTGTGCCCCATTTTGCCACAATGAAAACAGATGATCCTTCCTCTCCTTGATTTTGATCGGCCTCAATATTGATCGCCCTTGCTGACCTCGATCCATTGTCCTACCACTATCAGCTAGAGCTAGAGCCTCTCCTCCTTGGTTTTCCGCAATTGACTTGTGTCACAACTCCTCATTCATTAAAATGATACTGACATCATCAAACTTCACGGTCCCTGTACTTTTTGAAGTGCTCATAGCTACAATTAAATTTTCTGAGTTGTCTGGCATATAACTCATTAGCAAAATAGCTCTAGCTTCATCATCTAAAATGATTTTAATAGAGGCGAGTTGATTTGTAATAATATTAAATGCATTCAACTGCTCAAGAACTGAAGCACCCTCCTTCATTTTAAGATTATAAAGCTTCTTCATCAAGAGCACTTTGTTTGATGTTGTGTTCTTCTCATATAGGATCATGGAGCTTCTTCGATAATCCTTCAGCCGTCTTTTCTCTAGACACATTGAAATAAACATTCTTTGCTAAATGTTGGCGGATTGTTGCAATCGCCTTTCTATCTAGCTTATTCCACTCTTCATTTGTCATCAATGAGGGTTTCTTTGTTGTGCCCTCAATCAACAAATACTGATCCTTTAAAATCAATATATCCTCCATCTGTGATTTCCATAGGGAAAAATTAACCCCGCTCAACTTCTCCATATCTGTAAGTGTTGTCTCCATTTTCAATCAAATTCACACCCCAAAACATAAAAACTACACTTAAAAATAAAAAAATTTAAAATATACTTTTCAACGTTCCAACATATAACTATATATGTTTCATAATAGATATAAAAACATATATAATGTTTTAGCCTTTTCAAATTTCACACATACATATGTTGGTTTGAGAGAAAACTTGACGTATACGTGCAAGCTTGATGTAAAAAAAAACTTACAAACACCTCGTTTCAACTCCAATCTCCATTGATCTCCACTTTCCAAACTCCAGCAACACGTTTCAACATAGGTCCATGACCTTGCTTTTCTTGCAGCAATTGTCTTTTAGTTCAAGCGTTCCTCAACTATTTCGTGCACAGATCCTTCAACAGCTCCAGGGGTAACAACCAACGTTTTAACGAATGCTGCTAGAGCAAGGCGATGGCACTAAGTGGCTTGCACAGTGGATATTTGAACCTAACTCCGATACCAATTGTTAGACCAGAGCATACATAACACAACAGATTTATACTCAAAGACAGAAAAATGGAGGAACAACAAGATTACTTAGTCAGAAACAATGGAATGGATAAAATAATCACTGGAGAATAGAAATCACTTTGCATTACATAACAGGATTGGGCCTTGGCTTGCTTTCCTTGGCCAGAGAAATTACAAATTTAAAAAGGCAGAAGAAGGATCTATAATCTTGTATGTGATTCAGATGGAGATCTAGAATGACATAGAAACCACTGGCAGTGTAGGAGGATCTAGAATCCTGCATGTGATTCTAGAAACTATTAGTAGTGTAGAAGGATCTAGAATCCTCGTGATCTAGAAAGATCTAATCCAGAATCCTCCATGAATTTGGCTTCACACTTAACATTTATAGGCATATTGGAATAATGATAACGCAACTTATACTAAATATGAAAATATTGTTTTTGAAGATTCGCATTACCCAGTTTGATATTCACTTCTTACCATAAAATATGTGTGATTCATCCCTTAATTCAAAATTCTAAGACCACGTTACAACTTTTTTCACTTGTAATTTCAATCTTGACCATACTAGAAATCGATATTCTTTTTTAGTGTTTCCCTCATTCTGAATTAAATGTTATGTTATATTAAAATAAATATTAAGTTCCATCACTTGTTACATAGGAAGGTCATAGGAGACTCCTCTGCCTATATAAGTAAATAGGAGATGGTATGCCCACATTGGTTCTAACAGAAATCTTAATTCTTCTGTATCAATCTGACATTCTTTTCGTCTTAGTGTGATGTCAGTTATTTTCTTGACATGTTTTAAGTTCTATTTTTATTTTTGAAAAATAAGAGGTGAAATTTGAATTAGGGATTTTGTTGCCTTGATATCTGTGACATATTTAATATTTACTATACATCATATATAACAAAAAATACATATTTCCCTTTTACGTCAATTATAGAAAATCTACTATAATAAAATTTTGTGTCTAACATTAGGCCTTCATCATTTTAGGCTTAGATATCCAATTTGCAACCAATGGATTTTGTTTTTCCTTCCTTGGACTCCCTGCAACAACTTGTACTCAATTTTCTTCGCACTACAATTAGAATTAAGAGTGGAATCACCTCTTTTCTTATTATACATTTCCCACACTTTCTCCCTTGCAATTGAAGGTTTTCCATAAGCTCAATATTGAACTGAAAACTTTGATACCAAGTGTCTACCCTCTTGTTGTTTTTTTTTTCCATTGAAACTTACCAGACAAATTCATTTATGTCTCTTCCTTTATTGGTAGGAATATGATATCACCATTTACATGTTCAAGTATTTTTGTTTTATTTTACCTATGCTTTTGACAGGGATGCATAATAGAAATATCCATATATAGAATACATTTACGTTAATGTTAAAAGGATAAATGTTTTAACTTTCACTCCCATTTTATCCTCTAAATGATCCAATTGATATTGGTGAGTCTAGTGCATCATATTTGTTTCTCTTTATCTCTTTACCTATTAGTATATGGATGAATGGAGACCTTTATAGTTGGTGTGTTTTCATAATGGATGTATTTTTGGTTATATTTCCTCTCAAGCATAACCCTTTTATTAATGTGATCCACCCATTTTCACATTCTATTTATTTTTTGCAATTACTAGTCCAAAACTTTAAACGTCTTGTGTTAGTTCACAAATACGTTGAGCTATGTAGCTTATGGTTAAGAAGGCTCAAGAAGTAAGATTCCTTGGCCCTTCAAATTTGATGCATTCCATTAGAATTGTTCGTACCTTGATTCCTTCATGATAGAATCTATAGAACCTATTCGTCTAAAAGTTACAACTATACATGTACGGTGTTTTATCCTAACACGTGTATTAGGATTCCAACTTATAGTATATTATAGTTGCATTGATTAAATTGGAATCTTTTCCAAGGTCCCCATCTATCCATCTTCCTTCATGAGAAATAGTTGGGTTAGTTCTCCAACCAGTTCTTGTACACTAGAGCTCAGACTATTGCTACTTAAGCCACTATAATTAATAATTGTATATATCAAATTTACACATAGATAACTATGTATAAACATACCATGGTAGACTTGATAATGTTACTGGAATATACCATTGTGAACTATGACATGGATTTTTACTAACAATGAGATGCATTAAAGTATTGGGTAGGTATTTGTGTGGGGTTAGGCATACTCCAATAAGCCCCTATATTTTTCGATCATATCAAAACAACTACCCCTCTTGTTCCTCTTTCAATTTCCTAAACACTTCCTATGTAGGTTCCTACATACATCTAGTTTTTATTTAAGATGTTGATAATGAGTGGGATGAATCAAACACACACCTATAGAGCACGTTATGCTCAAGTGCTACCACACTTATTTCAAAGGAACAATCAAGATCCTAAAGGAAACATACAATGGTTAGGATTTGTTTTTGCAAAACCATAGTGATTAAGGTGAAATGATTCTAAACCTCTCTCTCTTATTATTTCATTGGGTACTAAGATATATAAGATACCGGAGGTAGCCCCACTTATCGCCATCTCTTTGACCTCTCCTAAACAATGCACTGAGGTCATCTCCGAGAATAGGAAATTTGATTCCTTTCTCATTCACTCTCAAAGTAAGGGGAAGTTTGTAGCCATGCCCATGGCCCTCACCAAGGGTTCATCCAAGGAGTAGAAGCAAGCATGTGGATACAGTCATAGAAGAATACAGGGACATCTTCTCCTCACCCATAGGGGTACCCTTTCATTGTGAGGTCAAGCATTTAATCAATCTGAACCCGGGAGCACCTCTACCCAACAGGTTAATGTATCGCCACTGCATTATGGAAAATGAAGAAATCAAGCAGAAAATCAAAAAGTTGTTGCAAAAAGGGCACATTCGGCCAAGTTCTTCCCCTTATGGGAGCCTGATTGTACTTGTATAGAAGAAGGATGAGACGTGGAGGTTTTGCATTGATTATTGGGAACTAAGAAAAATCACTTCCATGAACAAGTATCCAATCCCACATATTGATGACCTCCTACACTAGCTTGAGGGGGCCAAGTATTTCAGCAAGATCGATCTAAAGCTTGGTTATCACTAGGTTCCAATAGATTCCACATATGTATGGAAGACAACATTTAAATCCAAGGAAGACCTTTTTGAATGGTTGGTCATGCCCTTCACGTTGACAATTTCCCCTACTACTTTTATGAGGCTAATGCATGACATCTTGTAGCCCTTCAAAAACTCATTTGTGGTGGTTTATGTGGACGACATCCTCATCTTGAGCAAGTGTTTGGAAGAAGACTTGCATCACATGTAGGAGGTCCTTCAAACCCTTTGGTAGCACAAACTGTGTGCAAACTAGGAGAAATCCACCTTTGGCATGAGCGAGGTCCAATACTTGGGTTACATCATTGATGAGTGTGGCCAGCCCCGACCACTATAATAGAGCATCACAACTTTTTGGGCCTTGCAATTTTTTATCGGAGGTTCATGTCAGGATTCTACCAACAGAAGGCATTCGTTGAGTTGAAGCACAACCTCTACTCTACATCAGTACTCACACTACAAGACCTACAACGATAATTTGAAATCGAGACAGACGCCTTAGACTATGCTATTGATATAGTCCTCAGCCAACATGGTCATCGAGTGGCCTATCATAATGAGAAACTTTCTGATACAATTCATAATTGCTTTTGGGCATTAGAGAAGGTATTTTATTTTCATTTACCTTGTTATCTTTTCTTCAAGATTCAAAACCTTTTCACATCAAGAGCTACGCATATGGTAGAAAATATGATAAAATCTAGAAGGTTTATATGGAATATGAAATGACTAATAATTACCCTTTTTCTATGTAGGAAGAGGAGAGAATAGAGGACTGTCATCCCAATCAAAAGAACGAGAACAAGTCAATTGTTGTCCCTTTGGCAGGGAATTGCACTCAAACAAGGCAATCCAAATTAGACTGTAACAGCCGGAAAAAGGAAAAGGAGATCTCCAACAAAAGAACAAGAAGATAACTGCAAGTTAACATCTTGACGAATCCCTCAGGATCCTTTGATCCTGAGGGATTGCTATCTTAATGATCTTCTACATTGTTAATATCGTCATTTGGCTGTTATAAAAATGGGTAGCACTATTAGCTTGGGGGGAGAAGACTATTATTATTTTTTTCAAATTTTCTTTGGTACTTGAACTTTGATCATCGACTCTCTTTGAAGAGCGAGTCCTCGCAACTCCATTTCATATTTCAATATAAAAACCTGGTTGTTGTTCTATCGTTCATTCTGGAGTAGCCTAAAGCAGTGAGTCCCTAGAGGCTAAGGACTCGACCCTGGTGAATCACTTGCTCCTGTATCATATTTATCATTCATGTGTGGTTTGATTTATTTCTTTCACTCTGCTCAGTAATCTAAAGCGCTTTATTATTTTACATATCAACTCTGTTATACTTGATTAAATATTACTATTACTCACAACAAGAATGCTATGTTATCATTCTAACTCTACATCACATTAGTGTTCCCCCCGACAAATCACATAGCATTGTTGTTCCTTATAGATTAACCAAGCTGTGTTTTCTTGAATCAGTACTACTATATGATTTACTCTTAAAATTGTGGTTGTTTATTCAGAATTACTGCCTTGTTAACATTGTTGTTCTGAAAACAATGCCGTTCCGAAACAATTTTTGTTCCATTACAATTGTTGTTATTCTATAGCTATGATTCATGTGTACTATATCGAGTTTTGATTACTGTTCCTTTTACTGGCTAAGTGTGTTGCGTGTTTAACTTGGGTAGCTATACATTTTGATTTCAATTGCTGCTATATACTTTATTTCTGAGAGTTCACTGTTCCATTTCTGATTGATGTTCAAATCGGAATCTGTTACTTAGTTTCCGTAGATTATAATTATTGCTGCATTCATAGGTTAAGGTGATGTTATTCAATCTTATTCATAAAGATAGTTGTTGTTCCATTTCTTGCTATTTGAAGATCATCATTGCTTTGGTGTGTAGAAGGTTTGAAACTGTAGTGAACATTGACCTATTCTATCTAGTTCCTAGTTTGATGATCCTTCTTTTGAGTGCTTCTTTAATTGTATCAGTTTACAGAGGGAAGAGTTACTGTTACTGTGCCCTTTACTAATAAATTGTTGTCGCTTTCTGAACACATGATTTGAATTCCATGTTTCCTTCTGCAAATAGATTTCATTTCAAGCATCTATTTACTCTTGTATTGAGAGAACTATAATACTAGCATTACTCTGACAAATGACCGCCTCAAACTAAGTACACTCTTTGAAATAACAAATCGTTCATGGATTGACAATTAATGTAGGGTAAATGGAGGTGAAAAAGACTCTTTTTATTGCTTGACATTTTGGCACAAGAGGTCAATCTAGATTTAGATGAAGCCGAGAGTAATAGATTACGGCAGACCAATGAGCTAGATAAAATCAGGCTCTCTGCCCTTCAACATACTGCATTAATTCAATAGCAGCGAGCCAAATGGCATGACGCCCTCATTAAAAAGAAAGTCTTCCGCAAAGGAGATTGGGCGCTCTTATACAACTCCAGGTTCCAAGATTTTCCCAGGAAACTTCAAACTCGCTGGCTAGGACCATACGAAATCTAGAAGGTACATGATAACGGCACCATTGCTCTAACCACTATTGATGGATCTGAACATACCTTTAAAGCAAACAACCACCGAGTTCGATTATATTGCAAACTGCTTACTCATGAATCCTTCTACCAGCAACTTCGCGAAGACTCCGACAAGCAGATTTTGGTTAAGGAAGAGAAATCTTCCTCACCCTTGGATCATTGAGTATTTCTATTGCTCCTACACTGTACATAACTTTTTATCTTTTATATATTTTTCACTTGTATAGCATTTGTGCTTTGTTGTTCCTTTTGAAAGGAACAACATCTTTACCATTCTACTATTCCTTTTATAAGGAGCAGCACTTGCATTTTTTTGCTGTTCCTTTTCCCAAAGGAAAAGCACGTTTCGTGTTCTAATGTTCCTTTTCTAAAAGTAACAACATTTTCTATCTTCTGTTTTTCCTTTTTCCAAAGGAACAACTTTCGCATTTTGTTGTTCCTTTCCCAAAAGGAACAACATTTTCATGTTTTGTTGTTCCTTTTCTGAAAGGAACAACATTTTCTGTTTTCTGTTGTTCCTGTTTCTGAAAGAACAACATTTTTGTGTTTTTTTGTTCCTTTTCCAAAAGGAAAAACGTTTTCATGTTCTACTGTTCCTTTTCGAAAAGGAACAACATTCTCTATCTTTTGCTATTCCTTTTTCCGAAGGAACACCATTCTTGTGTTATGTTGTTCCTTTTTCTGAAGGAACATTATTTTCGTGTTTTCTTGTTCCTTTTTCTAAAGGAATGACACATTTTTGTTTCTGTTGTTCCTTTCCCGAAGGAATGGTACATTTTCGTTTCTGTTGTTCCTTTTTCTGAAGGAACAACATTTTGGTGTTCTGTTGTTCCTTTTTTTGAGGGAACAACATTTCAGTGTTCTGCTGTTCCTTTTTACGAAGGAATAGCATTTCGGTGCTCTGCTATTCCTTTTCCAAAAGGAACAACATTTTTCATCTTCTGTTGTTCCTCTTCAGAAGGAACAACATTTTTGTGTTTTTCTATTCCTTTTTCCAAAGGAACGGCACATTTTTGTTTCTGTCATTCCTTTTTCCAAAGGAATGACACATTTTTGTTTCTGTTGTTCCTTCTTTTGAAGGAACGACACATTTTTGTTTCTGGTGTTCTTTTTCCAAAGGAATGGCACATTTGCATTCTTACTGTTCCTTTTTCTGAAGGAGCAACATTCTTGTTTCTGTTGTTGCTTTTCCCGAAGGAACATAATTTTTTTTCTTTTGCATGGGGCATTTTTCTTTTTTGTTGATCCTTTTGCGGAGGAACAACGCTAGTGTTTCCTTTTGTTCCTTTTTGCGGAGGAACATCATTAGCATTTTCGCTATTCTTTTTAAAAAAACACAACATTCTTTGCATTTTTCTTGTGCTTGTTTTCTTTATTGCACAACAGTTTCGAGTTTTTTTACAAATTTGTATATATCACTTCATTTATCTTTTTCTTTTTGTGTGTTTTATCATTCAGATCACTTCTGAAACACAACTATACACTTATGCAATGAATATGAGAACTATAAGATGCTGAAATCAACAAATTACATAAAAAGTCACTATCTTTACAAGAATTTTCTCTGAATTGATAACAGAAAAGAGGAAAGGACATTGATTATCTTTATGTCACTGTTCTACTAACACTGGTATGGTTGGTTATCTTTTATCATGATGGTTCCTTTCAAAATTTCATAATCCTTTTTGACCATTATTAAAGAATAAGAATGAAGGGCATATTTTTCTATTGAGATGTTAAGACTTCTTCCACCATCCCTACTTTTAAGGAGTGTTGAACCACCCTCTTTGTATAAATAAGGAAAAGTACCTCTAAAAAGAAAAAGAAAAAAGGTAAAACATTGACATAGTTTGCTAGCATGGTTTGTCAGATGAAGGATAGGGGGTCTCATTGGGAGCCAGCTTACCATGATCATAAGGAAGAAAGTGAAGTGGCATTCCCATTATGGCCACCACACTAGGGAAAGGATCCAAGAGGCACATTAGAAAAAAAAGGAAAAATTCCTTGGAATAGGAGGTCTCATCACGAGCCAGCCTACCCACCTTTCACTCCTTCCTAGTGGATGGCATTATGATTTATTTGGTTACGAAGCCAGAATAATGGCCTCCATTTTGACATTCCACAGTACGTTCCTAAACATACACAAAGGATCATGGTTCCATGGGTGAAATAAACAACTCTGTCAAGGTTATGGACACCTGTGGGAAACAGAGCTCTGTTGATGGTATTGAGTTCATATATTTTATACACCAATAGCATTTATTAATCACTTCTTCTACCTTTCTAATGGATCAAATAACATTATGAAAATAATCCTTTCTTACCTCTAATACATGAAATATATTATAATCAATCATGATGGAAAAAGTTGATCATGACTGCATTGAACTTCTTGTGTACGTTAGTTGTTCTATCCTCCAAATCTCGCATCATATCACGACGTTTTCTTATTTATTAAGTGATTCTATAATACACCTCGATTTTGGAAATCCACTCGTTCTTGTAAACATGGAATATCGGTATATGCTACTCCTTTTTGACTCTATTTCATGTCAGTCTAGCACGCCGCTCCCTCATTTGACAGCCGAGGACGACCTATCCCATTACAGGGGGGAGCAGGTGACCTCATAATTCACTGGCATACGTGTTAGTTTTTCATTTGGAGAACTTTTACTTGGGAATAGCAAGGCTTAACGGTATATCGTTTTTCAATTTTCATGGCTTGTTGTTTCAAAATTATTTCTGCGTTATGCTCTGCAACAATTAGCAAGTAATTTGAACTCTAAACAAGCTTGTTGTTTCGTCATTTTTTTCCTGCAGTTGCTAACAGCTGGAACAGCCTGCTGTTCCATTGTTGTCTTCGTGTTTCTTTTACAGTTTGCTAAGTATGGGAGGAAGATCAATTTGTAAAGAACCACAGGTGTTGACAGTCTCAGATTCCGCAGAAGAAATCTTAACAAGGGTAGGATGGATAGTTTATCTTAATCACCTGCAAGAGTCCAACGAGACTATGGCAATTGAATTCTTATAGAACCTACAAGAATATCACTCCACGGTAAGAGGGAGACAAATAGAAATCATTGACGATATAATTGTAGAAGTTTCAGGACTTCCAACCATTGGATGTGTGTGGACTCTGAAGAAGATAAGACTGCACAACGCCATCAAAATCATCCAATATGAAGGACAAAACATGACTCGAAGTGGGAAGCGAGTTCTACCAGCAGATTTGGGAGAATCATGGGCGGAATTGGCAAATATCATTCAGAATTACATTACCTGTGAAGGCAGAAAATACATGGTAATACAACGCCACCTTAAGCTTTTACCTGTATTAAAACAGAAATGCACTGTGAATTTGCCTGCATTTTTAAATTCTTTACTTACATGATGTTGCCCGAAGCATGAAAAAATACCGCCATGTAGAATTGGTAGTAAGTCATCACAGGTTGGTACGATTGATAGTTAGCTACAGTCTTGCTCAGCAATAGAGTAGCTAGGAAGAGCTAATTTTTACAATAAATGGGGGATTGGCTTTTCCAGCCCCCAAATGAAAGCATACTACAAATACATCAAATAGACCATTGAAACAGGGGAAGTCTGTTAGATTGGCATGGATCAGAGGCAGGCTGGAAAATTCCCAAGGGAACACCAGTCAACTGGTCGAAGTAGTTGATTTAGGGGATGAGAAACCCCCACAATTGGAAGTAGGAGAGAACGAAAGAAAATCAAACCATGAGGAAGAAACAGAAGGAGAAATCAAACAATTTGGGCAGGTTGAAGAAGAAATAGAGCAATGTGAGGAAAGCCCGTTGCAAAATCCACTGCGAGAGGATGGATTTACCCAGATTCTGGCCAACATGGGAGCATATACTCAACCTCCCAACCCACTAAACCTCCACACTAAAGAAGAGCCACAGGATCACTCAGTTCACGATAAGAGTGCATCTGAAGAGTTATGTGATGAGGAAGAAGAAGAAGAGAATCATTATAGCCATGATGAAACTGCATATGGAGAGAAAAATGATGAAGATGAAGAAGAGGAACAATTTGTTCCAACTCAAAATACAGCTGAAGAATTTGATGAGGAAGAGAGGGGAGAAGAAGAAATTACTCAGGAAATTGCAGAACAAGGTAGGGTTTCTACCCCCGAACAACCCAATCAGCAGAATAATGACGAAGTACCCCTGGAGAAAAATCAAGAAATTCTTCAAGAAGAAAGTCCAATCCCGAGTGCGCGAATGACTGTTCCTTCCAGTCAAATGGAGGAAATCAAAAGATTACGAAAGTAACAACAAATACTGCTTAATGTAATCGTGCGACTTCGACAACAAATCGGGATTCTGAAGATGAGGAAGAGAGAAAAAAAGACCTCAGTGGTGAAACCCCTTAGAAAAAAGGTCAAAAGGACTCAAGTCTAGCCTGCCATTCAAAATCAAAAGGAACAATATTCGGCTGTTACTCATGTCGAAATTCAAACAGATGACATAACATCCTGTGATAAGGAAATTCAGACATAGGCATAGTCCTCTGAAGCAGTTCTAACCATAATTACGGAACGACGCAATAAGAAGATTCAAGTGAACCTTCCACCTACAACTATTATGTGGGAAAGTGACCTGAGGACAGTAACCCTACGAGAGCGTTTGATGCAAGCTCAGCAAGCAATAGAAAGACGTACAGAACAAACTGTCCCGCGAGAGAAGTATGAAGAATTACAATAATACCTAAGGAATGTCAATTTATCCGAAAGTTAGGTTTTCAAAGGATGGTGAAAGGAAGAAGAAAGAGTTGCAAAGGTAACTCATAAGCTAGACGTAGTTATCAAACAAATGGATACCTTATTCTCTTTATACATTGACGTCCTAGCATGTAGAGCGCCTGCTAAGAATTATGCCTTATTTTTAATGGAAAGATATTTGCAATTAAAAATTAAGGTTGTCAAAGCAGGAGCCCCTATACAAATTAACACATTTGATGATTTCGTAAATTGTTGTAAGCACTATGGGGTAAAGGTTCAGAGATTATTATTCGAATTCTATTTGCATAACCTTGTGTTAGATCAAGAAACAAAGTAGAACCTCAGCCCTTTCATTGGGGATATTCAACTACAGGCATTTATTTCATTTTGAGTTAATCAAATAAAATGGCTTAAAGCCTATAATGCCTTCCAAAGACAAGAAAATGGATTAGATTTATGGGTAAGAGCTAAGCCTAGAAATCCATTGCAGTTATGGAAGAAACATGGAACCTCATGAGGACTCCAGGCGTGATTGAAGCATTAGGACCCATTCATAGAGCAATAAATCGGCAAGGGATAAAATACTTCTTTACCATCAAAGACCTTGCCATTTCTGCTGCTAAATTTCGATATCAGATTTCTAATCCGAATATCCAACATAGGGAACCGTTTAATTATGAGAACTTTAAGTTAGCTGCTAATCGCTTGGGCCTCTATGGTGATCTTATCTTGAGGGCAAGGCCATCTTGGTTAGGTTATAGGTTCGGGAGTCCGGTCATTTGGCATCTCGCACTAGGATACCAAGCCTTATACGAAATGCCTGAGGGCCAGAAAGGGCATATTTTTGAACACCTAGCTAGACATCATGGTTGTAGACCTCCTCATGAGATCCCGTCTCCAGCCTACTCCCTCACCATCTTACATGTAAACTGCAATGCTTTCATGAGGTCATGAAAAAGGGTAAGCAGGGGGGTGTGTTGGGCACTGGATAAGTTATGTTATTTTTGTTTACCTTGTTATCTTTTCTTCAAGATTCACAACCTTTCACATCATGAGCTAAGCATATGGTAGAAAATATGATAAAATCTAGAAGGTTGATATGGAATATGAAATGATTAATAATTACCCTTTTTCTATGCAGGAAGAGGAGAAAACAGAGGACTATCATCCCAAAGGAAGGAATGAGACTAAGTTAACTGTTGTCCCTTTCGCAGGGATCTGCGCTCAAACAAGGTGATCCAAATTGGAGTGTAACAGCCGAAAAAAGGAAAAGGAGATCTCCAATCGGCACAAAAGAACAAGAAGATAACTGCAAGTTAACATCTTGACAAATTTCTCAGGATTCTTTGATCTTTAGGGATCGCTATCTTAACGATCTTCTGTATTGTTAATATCATTGTTTGGTTGTTATAAAAGGGGTAACACTGTTAGATTGGGAGGAGAAGACTATTATTATTTTTATGAAATTTTCTTCGGTACTTGAACTTTGATCATCAAATTTATTTGAAGAGCGAATCCTTATAACTCTATTTCATATTTCAATATAAAAACCTGGTTGTTGTTCTATCATTGATTATGGAGTAGCCTGAAGCAGTGAGTCCCTAGAGGCTAAGGGCCCGTCCCTAGTGGATCACTTGCTCTTGTATCATATTTCTCATTCATGTGTGGTTTGATTTCTTTCTTTGACTCTGCTCAGTAATATGAAGAGATTTACTATTTTACATATCGGCTCTGTTATACTTGATTAAATATCACTATTACTCACAACAAGAATGCTATGTTATCATTCTAACTCTGCATCGCATTAGTGTTCCCCCGACAAATCACATAGCATTGTTGTTCTTTACAGATTAATTGAGTTGTATGTCCTTGAATCAATACTATTGTATGCTTTACTCTTAAAATCATGAATGTTGTTTATTTGGAATTACTGCCTTGTTACCATTGCTGTTCTAAAACCATTGTCGTTCTGAAACAATTGTTGTTATTCTATAGCTATGATTCATGTGTACTGTATCGAGCTTTGTTTGCTACTCCTTTTACTGATTAAGTGTGTTGCATGTTTAACTTGGGTAGCTGTACATTTCGATTTCAATTGTTGCTCTATACTTTATTTCTAAGAGTTTGTTGTTCCATTTCTAGTTGTTGTTCAAATCGGAAGCTGTTACTTAGTTCTCGTAGATTATAATTATTGTTGCATTCATAGGTTAAGGTGTTGTTGTTCAATATTATTCATAAAGATAGTTGATGTTCCATTTCTTGCTATTTGAAGATCATCATTTCTTTGGTGTGCAGAAGGTTTGAAACTATAGTGAACATTGACCTATACTGTCTAGTTCCTAGTTTGACGATCCTTCTTGTGAGTGCTTCTTTAATTGCATCAGTTTACAGAGGGAAGAGTTATTGTTACTGTACCATCGACTAATAAATTGTTGTAGCTTTCTTAACACACGATTTGAATTCGAGGTTTCTTTCCACAAATAGATTACATTTCAAGAATTCATTTACTCTTGTATTGAGAGCACTATACTACTAGCATTACTCTGATAATTGACCGCCTCAAACTGAGTACACTCTTTGAAATAACAAATCGTTCCTGGATTGAAAATTAATGTAGGGTAAATAAAGGTGAAAAAGACCCTTTTTACTACTTGACATTTACCCCACCTATGATAAAGATATGTATTCCATCGTGTAGGCTTGTCGATAATGGAAGCACTACATTCTAGAAAAGGATAAGTACTACATGAATGGTAAGTAAAATAACAACCTCGGTATAAGTACAAGACAATATTATTGATATTTTATCCTCATCATATTATAATTAATAACAATAAATAAATAGACACCTAAAATGAAAAATTCTAAATATAAAACAATAATATTAAATATACATAAAATAAAATGAATTGAAAATATTATTATTATTATTATTATTATTATAATAAATTAATAATATTATTATTATTATTATAAATTAATATTATTATTATAATATTATTATTATTATTATTATAAATTAATATTATTATTATAAATTGGGTTAAGTACTAATTGATTTATTAAAAACCCTTAAATTACTCAACTAACTAAATCCATTGGACTTAATTTATCTATATAAATAGACTTTATATAATTTAAATAAAACATTCTTACATAAAGCATTGCCATGCCAAGTTGTTGACCGGTAAAATTTATATTAAATAATTATATTGCGAATTAAAAAATTATATATTTTCATATTACCAATAAATAACATAGTTTATCATTTAACTCCCTTTCTGGTCGGTTTGAAATTAGGTTTCCCAACATCCACACTATATATTTGACGGCACTTTTATATTTTGAGGTACCGTCCTCCATATTGTTTACTTCTTTGTGTGTGGTAAAGCTTTGGGTAAACTCGATCGATCAGGAAATCGGTGTGTATAGGGTGCCCTAATGGACGCTATTCCGATGGATGTCGTTCGGCAGTGTTTGCTAAGGATGCCTTATACATCACACGATACGCTGAAAGCTGTGTCCAATAGCTGGGAGGCTATGGTCCGTAGCCCTACGTTCTATGCTGACAGGAAGAAATGTGGGACGAGCGAGCAGCTTATTTGCCTGGTTCAAAGAGATATCAGGAATCACAGAGATATGAACCCTCACCCTCTCCTTGTAGTAACGGTATACGACCCTGTGAACGGCACCTGGCAAAGGCTACCTCCAATTGATGATCCCCACAATACTGAAATACCAATATGGTGTCAGTGCGTAGCTGTGAATCGGAAGCTACTTCTCATAGGCGGATTCCAACCGTCCGATGAAAGTTTTACGAAGAGTATTTATATTTACGACTTTGAGTCTGCGAGATGGCGCCGCGGAGCTGACATCCCCACAGCTCGATCATTATTTGCCTGCTCTGTCTCTTCTTCCACCGGACTTGTTTACGTCGCTGGCGGGATCGACGAGCGTGGTAGCCCTCTTGCAGCTGCAGAAGCATATGACGTGGTGAAAGACAAGTGGACAATTTTGCCTCCTATGATCGAACCCCGCGGCCATGGATGCCGCGGTGTGTTCGTGGATGGTAAATTCATGGTGTTACGCGGAGGCCAACCTGCAGAAGTTTTCGATCCGAGTGAGGGAACGTGGAAAATGAGGGCACATTGGTGGAATTTCGTGGGAGGATTATTGAGAAGTTGTGTGATTTCATCTTCTTCTTCCGAGTTGCACGTGTTCACCGAACAACAGGTGGAGAGGTACGATGTTGAGAAGGACGTTTGGAGTGTTGTAGCTACTCTTCCGAATCCCCACCATCTGGAGCTTTTTATGTGCGCTACATTGTGGCGGGACCAAATTTTTGTAAGCGGAATGGGCCAGCGACCGTGTTCCAACCCAGAAAAACACATCTCTTATCTGTTCAATATGTCAACCAGGCAGTTCATGGAACTTCACCGTGATTGTGGGGAGGACTTTGCGGGCATGATCCTATCTGCAGCGACCGTGGAGATTTGAAAGTAATTTTTAGATGCGCGCCCACTTTAATCATTGTGTTGCGTTCAATTCTATATCAGTTATTGCTTACTCCGGCTAGTACAAGAAATGGTCTTTTTCTGTGTTTTTCCGTTGTCAATTTTGTTCAAAACTTCTGTATGAAATTTTAAAAGTGGTTTAGTTTGTAAAGATTGTTGAATTTATTTATTATTTCAAAAAAAATATTCTGTAGTATAGAATTAAAGAGTCTTGTTTTAATAATTTTTCTTTTTTTACGATTGTGAAGTTTTTTTTGGAGCTCTGCAGGTAAATTGATTGCTTTCAAAGCTGCTTTCATTGTTAAGATCTATTGCAGACTTTTGGTTTTATCTATCTCGTGTAATTATTTCAGGAAGTTTGTTGGATTAGAAACAAATATGAATCAAATGTAATGAGTATAAATGGTTAGCTAATCTTCTTTCTTTTATGAATGGGAAATAGGTGTTTAAAGCCAATATTTGAGAAAATTATGAATGCTATATTATCATAGAGATTATTGATGTTTTACTCAAAATTTTTGTTAATACTATGATTAATTTCTATACGTCTAGATATTTTTTTGTGAGGATTTATCAAAAGTAACCATTTATAAAGAATATTTTCAAATGAAGCAAAGTCTTTTGGTAGAAATCACATAAGAATTTCTCTTATGTGATTTCTACCCAAAGACTTTGCTTAATTCATTGAATTAATGGATCACAGACGCTTGAATACAGAAATATCTCCAATTTTTTTCCTGAAACTAAACTAAACTATAAAGTCTGGTGTCTGTATTTTGTTGCAGGGACTTTTTGGATTTATGCTCTTGTTGCTGCTTTTACATTTGTATTTGTTTCCTGAAACCAAACTAAACAAACTAAACTAGAAGATCGGGTGTATGTATTTTGTTGCAGGGACTTTTTGGATTTATGCTCTTGTTGCTGCTTTTACATTCGTATTTGTTGCGGTATGGGTTCCTGAAACTAAAGGGCGAACTCTCGAGGAAATCCAGTTCTCATTTCAACGAAGTTGACCTGGTTATAGTTGTCATATTTTAGTGATGACTGAGCAGATTACTACAATGAAGCAATTTTGAAAGCTTCTTAACAGAAAGCTTCTTGATGATGTTATTCAATGAAAGAATTTGAGAAAAGGTTGTTATCCAATGACATAATTTGAAAAAAGCTTGTGAAATCAACTTAAGAATTTCAAATTTGGAATAATTTTAAGTGATGATTGATGATGTTATTCAATGACATAATTTGAGAAAAGCCTGTTATGCAATGACATAATTTGAGAAAAAAATATGTGTATTCTATGTTGGAACAAGGGATTTTAAATTTGAAATTTATTCATCTTTAAGAATTTCAAATTTGGAATAATTTTAAGTGATGATTGATGATGTTATTCAATGACATAATTTGAGAAAAACCTGTTATCCACTGACATAATTTGAGAAAAAAATGTGTATCCTATGTTGGAACAAGGGATTTTAAATTTGAAATTTAGTCATCACTTTGGCATCACTTGGTTTTATTTGCTTTTACATATATTTAAGCGGTAAGGCGTTTCTCTCTGGGAAGAACTCCCTTATATGCCACCACGTGTCTTATTTATAGAGATTGTGCGGTTGGATCACATCATTATAGTTGGAATTTTAATCAGCGCTGGTTGAACTCCCTGTTTATCTCATGGGTTTAGATTTACTTGGCATCTTCTGAATTTTCTATAGTTATGCCTGCTCGGTTTGAAAATCCCAATTCAGTGCCCATAGACCACTTCAATTTTCTGTCCGAGTGCAAAGATCTGCGGGCCCTGAGCGGAATTTTGGATTCCCTCAAATCTGAGGGTTTTGTTTTGACATTCAGTGTTCCCAAACAACTTTGCTCTCAGCTGCTCTGCCGAGCCCTTAACGCCAATTCCGTTGTCGAGCCCCAGAGTTTGGTGGATTACGCCAAATGCATTGTAGATTTCAGTTTTCATGCCCTCCCTGATAAAACTAACTGCTCCCGCCAAAAACATTGTCCTCTCACAGCTTGGCAACTCTGATCTAGACCTGCTACTAATACACATCAACACTGTCATGCATACATACATAGCATCCAGTGATCATTCATGAAATCAATAGTGGAGCAAGTGCAGTCAACGCGACAGAGCTCTAATCTGCTCACCTGACAAATCTAACATATACACACAAAAATGTACTATGCCTTTGTATAATGGACAATTGATGTCCACATAGAGCATAAGACGGCTTTACTTTTTCCTATAACAGTCTGCTACCTGCTTTGGTTTTCTCTAAACTGCCCCCCTCTTACGTACGGCCAACGTTGTTCAACAGTTGCCAACTAGTCAGCAACTTTGCAGATCATTTTGTGTAGGTGTGGCTTGCCTACCTGGACACGTTGTTATTCGTGGGAGCTATCTGCATTCTTGATATTTGAATTCTCATATGCAGAATTCATCCATTATTTCTGTGTTGATCTTGGATTTCTGTCATTTCTCTAGATTCAGTACAGGCGATGAAGGATGGGGGGAATTTAAGGGATGGCCTGGATGGTGCCAAGCAGCCATTTATGCCGACATCAATGTCTGAGAGAGGTAACAGCAGCAGTGGAAGTCGTGCTTTCTTTAGGGGAAGTGATGCTACTGCTGTTTTCTGTACACTGATTCTAGCCATGGGACCTCTGCAATTTGGATTCACAGTAAGTTGTTTAATTGAACCTGCTTTCATGGTATGATGTAGTGAATGATATTGCGTTGTTTAACAAGTTATCTTAGAATGTGGTTGCTTCGGTATGGTTTAGTGATGTTGGGCTCTTTTCATTCTCCAGAGTTTCTATACCCAAATGGACTAATCACTGCATTAAATATGATTCAAGGATATTGGGGCCTTTTCATTCTCCAGAGTTTCAATACCCAAATGGGCTAATCACTGCATTCAATATGGTTTAAGGATGTTTGGGTTTTCTCAGGATGAACACTTGAAGAGTTTCTATTTCCAAATGGACTGATAACAACATTATATATTAGTTCAATGATGTTGGAGTCTTCTCATTTTTAAGAGTTTCTAGGTCCAAATGGGTTCATTAGTGCGTTAAATACGGTTAAATGATGTGGGGTCTTTTCATTTTTAAGAGTTTTTGTGCCCAAATGCTCTAATTATTGCATTAAATGGGGTCTTATCATTCTGACTAGTTACGCCTTAAGGCGTTTCCCTCTGGGAAGAACTCCCTTATATGCCACCATGTCCTATTTTGGACCATTGATCTGATGTGCTAGACGATTAAAAGAGATTGTGCCGTTGGATCAGATCATTATAGTTGGAATTTTAATCAGCACTGTTTGAACTCCATGTTTATCTCATGCTGGAGAGATTACCGGCTCGAAACCCTTCTGAGACAGCCCTTCGGAGACAGTAGTGATGGCTTCACTGGAGTTTCGATTTCCTTGCCATCTTCTGAATTTTCTATAGTTATCTGTAGACAAATTTCTTGGTTGTCTCCTCAGTTTGAAAATCCCAATTCAGTGCGCTTCAATTTTCAGTCCCAGTGCAAAGATCTGCGGGCCCTAAGCATAATTTTGGATTCCCTCAAATCCTAAGGTTTTGTTTTGCCATTCAGTACCCACAAACAACTTTGCTCTGAGCTGTTCCGCCGAGCCCTTAACGCCAATTCCGTTGTGGAGGCCCAAAGTCTAGGGTTTAGACTTGAGAACGCCAACAACAAACTGCTCTGTTCTAGAGTGCAAGTTTTAGATTTTATAATTCGAAGGTAGCAGAGTGTTAACGTTTAGCATTTATTATTAAAAATGGGGGTTTAGGGTTTAGCGTTTAACTTTTATGTTCAGAAGTTAATGGTTATTTCATTTTGGTGATTTTTAGTATGTGCTCGAGAAAGAGGTAAAGGACGAGGAGGAAGCTTTGATGAAGTCTAGACTAGCAATTTATCTTGGAAATGGATTGCAATCTAAAGATTCAGAGATCTGGTTGTTGGCACTTAATTTGGCATGCTCCAGACTCATTTTTTTCAGGCTTCTACCTATATTTGAGATGACACTCTATCATGAGGATTGTTCCATGCATGAATACATGCTGGCATGTCTGATGGATTTGATCTTTATCCACCATTCAACTATTCGTTTACAAACTGTCTTCCATTTTATTTCCCCCTTGCTGTATGCTCCAACACCTACCCTTCACCTTGGGGCTGTTATTGGTTGCGGTAAGTTCTGTTCATCTGTGTCTAGAATACATTTGTTTTGATGCCACATTTTTGTGCCTCTTTCTTCTACATACTTATTTTGTTTTTTTGGGTTTGATAGCCTAGGTATAGGATCTGCTTTGGCATCCTAATTGTTTTTATACTGATGTGCTTTTAAAGTCTGATTTACATGCTTTTATGTTCATTGGTTTCAGATTAATAAAATTATCAAATATTATCTTTTTCGTCACGTTAGAATTTTGGTGAATTTCATTTAGTTATAATTTTGATGAAATTGATAGTGTTCATAATATTTCCAGGGCGCCTTCTCCTGTATGATTGCTTCCCACACGAAACAGAGTGCTTATTGAGTATAATGCTTCAGCACCATGTTTATAGGCTCCCGGATTACTATTCCCCGTGAGTATCTCCACTCTTAATTGAGAGCCACGAGAAATTGTTTGTCAACTTTGGATTCCTATCTGAGTGAAATCTGTTATGCATCAGCACCAGTGCTAAGAATGAAGAGTAGACTGACAGAATAGTCACCCTGCAAGCATGGAACAATTTAAACCAGTAGGTTTTTACTATTTCATTCATTTGACAGCTTGAGAATGGGCACCATACTGTAATCGGTAATAGGGCCTTGGAAGGGTATTAAAGGTGACAGATGCCACAACCAAGTATACTAATAAAATCCTTGATGTATCTCGGGGCACTGTGTACATTATCTGTATCTTCATATAGGTACAAAGGATTGCATTTGCACCATTTTCAAATTGTTTTATATTTTAGACCTGGTTCCATCTGAGAAATGGACCAAGCTGAGTATCATGATGTATATTTTGTATAACTACGACACATTTGGTGTGGGACTGGCTCTCTTTCCCAAGGGTAATAATCAAATTGTAAATCTCTCTTTGCAGAAAGTTTAAAGCCCTGGTTGCCCTTGTGTTGCACACAGATAGGGCACTCCTCAGATAATTTAATTACCCGCACCAACAGAATTCACAGAAATGGAAGCCTGAATCAGTTATATATGTTCTTTCAAAAATATATGGATTTAATAATGCAAATGAGTGCTTGGTTTATCTCACCTTTGGCACACATTTGAAACAAAATAAGTGGCTACATGCTAATTGCTTCGGCTCCACAACGACATCTGCACAGACTTATGGGTAGAAGTTTCAGATTTTGTTGTCTGTTGTTAGAATACAGATAAATCATTGAAATAACAATGTAAAAAAACGAATATTCTAAGTACCGAGGCATATAGAACAAGTAAGTTCCTTATCGATAGCAGATTTTGATGATGCTTGTGTTAAAACTTTGGAAATAGTGGGCATGTTCCCCATTGTTTTCTCTGTAGTATATAATACTGTTTTAATACCATTGGATCCATTAAGATTTGAAAATGGACTCTCTGGAAGGTTATGTCCATAGTTGTTGCAAGGAAAGAAACTCACTGATCATTACCTTTTTATAATAATCACCAAAACAAAACAAAGTAGCTTCTATTCAACTACTTCCAGGAACCCATTATTGACAGCTTGTTTTCTAAGTAAACCTTTGTCATGTTCTTTATTTTACAGAACTGCAGACTATGGATGATGGTCTCTACTTTTCTTGATCATCATTGTCCCGCTTAGGCTCATCTTCGTTATTCTCCAGTACCTCAAGCAGGTACCCAAGATGATCGGTTGAAGGAAACTTGTTGAGATCTGCATAAGAGGATGAATGAAATTACTTAAATGCAAAGTGACAGTCTCTAGAGAACATGTCTTGAATAAGTGGGTATCCTAGGTTTATCTTTTGATGCCTTGGATTCTATTTTAGACTGTGGGAATCCATTAGTGAATCTATTCTCGAGGGGGTGAGAAACAACAATAGGTAGTGATGTTGTAGGTACATTTGGGTAAATATCCATTTCTTTCTTTACACCAGCTCTTTCCTTAGGAAAATAAATGTCCTTTATAATCAAGCCTTCATAAAACTAGCTGCTATCATATTTCAGGTATCTGGCTCCAGAATATTTCATGTATGGCAAGGTTAATGAGAAGATGGACGTGTATTCCTTTGGAGTAGTTCTTCTAGAGCTAATAACTGGAAGAAAACCAATCAATGACAAGAATCCTAAAGGCCAAGAAAGCTTGGTTATGTGGGTAGGGCTCTAGTGTCCTTGCTTGATTTGTATTTGATAATTTTGGATTCTTTTGGTTTCTTTGTCTTGGTTCAGAATCTTAATCTCTTGTAAATTTCAAAATTTAGGCAAGGCTGCTTGTTTTGTATTTGATAATTTTGGATTCTTTTGGTTTCTTTGTCTTGGTTCGGAATCTTAATCTCTTGTAAATTTCTAAATTTAGGCAAGGCCATTACTGGCAGCTGGCTCTGTAAAAGAACTTGCAGATCCACTTTTGGAAGATGCTTATGACATGAGGAAGATGAAGAGAATGGTCATTGGTGCAGCATGTTGTCTGAGACAGGCAGCTTAGTTTCGACCTCGAATGAACAGAGTAATTACTCTTATTCTCATTAGTTGCATATATATGTTTCAGTTTCTGATCTTATGTCAAATTTAGTTGCTTGAAGACATTTCCTTTCTTGTGAGGAGTTAGTGCTAGAATTGTTTTTTCCCATAACGAAGAATGACACATGAAATATCGAGTTGATATCCTTCTGACATAGAGTAAAGGGTGTTTAGACCTAGTGTTTAGGGTTGTAATCTAAACATTTGTTTAGTAGTTCAATTTGTAAAATCATCACCCTTAAACAGGTTAATCCTAAATGCTGATGGTGGATTATGGCAAAATACTCAAAGCCTCAATTGCCAATAATCTATTTTTCCATTAATGAAATATAATATTCTTTGAATATTAGCAAAAGAGATGTCTGCATGGCAGAACAAGCCCAATAGCGATTTAAGTGTATGTCTGCATGGCAGAACTGCATTGCGGTTGAACTTTTTCTAAAATTAAGTTGTATTTAAAGAAATATGGTGTCTAAAAAGCATAGAACTCCAAACATCAAATCTCTTTGCTCCTTGTAGGCTTGAACCAACATCTCTTCTAGAAAAATTCAACAATTCTAATTTAATAATCCTATCAGCCTCTCTTTGTACCTTTTGAGACAATTGCTAGTTCTAGATGGGACATATAACTCCAATGTGCTTTGTCCTCATTACAAAGAACACAAAAATATTAATACAGGGTATAACAACTATACCACTAGCACTGCAAATCATTTCTGCTCAAAAAGGGGGATTTAAATCATGCAGCAGCTTAAGAGGGGCAGGGTCCAGCTTCAAAAATAGCCTTACAATTGGACTAATCAAAATAAAATCTGATTCGCTTCATAGGCGTAGAGTAAACAGGTAGCAATGAGGTAACGTGCAAGTGGACAATTAAATCCTATTCAGCACAAGACCAGCCCTCGGCATACAATGCAATTGAAAGTCTTGTGTTATGAGCTCCGAACAAGATCACAAATGATATATTATTCACCAAATTTTAATCTTCCACAAAGAGACAGATTGATCCTCTCTGATTTGTCAAGCAAATAAAAAAATACCAAAATTATGCATAGAATCATCTTTGAACTGTAAACACTACAGTATATAGTAACCTGGGAAAGTGATGAAGCACTCAATACCATACAAAAATAAAATTCCTTAATAGAAGATTCCTTAATAGAATAAAACACCACTGAAAATTGTCAAAAGCTGCCAAATGAACTTTGCCAATCTTTTAGATTTACAGAAACAAAGTCAAAAAACCTCTTCAAAGCTAAGTGCTTACTACCAGCCACATCCAATAGAAAAGGTTTTATGGGGCCTGATAAGATCAGAACTTGCTTGACCACGGTAAGATAAGCACCGTACCTACCTAATGTATAAAAGAAGACTGATAAGCTGGAGGAGGGGCAAGCAGTCTACTGCCAAAGTGATGGTTGTTGTAATTAGTAGAGGAATTGTAAGAATCGGAACCCAACAACGAAGGCGCCATGTTATCTGATGGATACATATATGGCCTTGAGAGCGAGACTGGAGTCCTATTTCCAACACCATAGCCTGCTCCATTAAATCCTTGGTTTGATCTGTCATATGCATTTTGGCCCTATAGGTTGTAGGATGTAACACCTGGAGCTGCACCAGAATATTGTACTCTATCCAAAGACCTATAAAAGCTTCTGTCTGCACCATTGGAAGAAGCATAAAGAGTCAGAGTTCTTTCATCTGCACTTAACGGAGGCATACATACACCAGCATTTCCTCCATTAGCACGAGGACGCTTAGGTTGAGACTTAACAACACCTGCTGACCTTTTTCTGTCAGCCTTAGCTTTCTCTAGCTGAGCTACACGCTTTTGAAGAGGATCTGGTGAGAACTGCAATTCAAGTTTGTGCTCCTCAATGCACTTTATAACAGCTCTATAAGCAGAAAGCTCTTTTGTATTTACTTCATTCTGTAGCAGCAAATAAAAATATTGGTCAAAAAAGGAACTTCCGATATAACCAACAATACCAAGCCAAAATGATCATCACATAACAAGACATTTTGTATAACAGTAATACAATCGTACTTGTGCAATAGTAGAGTTATTCCCGCTTTTTAAACATGCCTGAGAAGCTTTCTTAGCATCTTTCAGATATTCCTTCAATAAAGGAACAGGTGCAAACTTCTCTGTCAGCCCAAATGCATGAGAAAAGTTGACTGCCTCAATTTTTTTTCAACAAAGGAACAGGTGCAAACTTCTGTGTCAGCCCAAATGCATGAGCAAAGTTGACTGCCTCAATTTGTTTTCCACTATTGACCAGGGTTTCTACAACATTTGCATGAAATTGTCACAAAATTTTCAGTTAATCTGAATATGTCACAAACATTTGAAATACCAAAAGACAGTTTACTGTAAAAGAAAAAACAATACAGACAACTTCAACGGATTTGTCAATAAAGATAACAACTATGCCAGCTTGAGAGCATTTTCGTAAGTAAATAGTTCCCCACTCATGAAAGGCCTTATGACACTTTACCATAGCTCATCATCTTCAGCTGCCTTTATTAATATCAACAAAATAACTTACATACAACTTTCTACCTCATAAAAAGATGTCTACCTAGTAGAGGCCACTCAGTATCTGCCTTGCATATGAAATGTTGAGATATAAAGAAAAGACTACCAACCCCGTCAACTTAGAAACCCGTTCACTGGACTAAACAAAAAAAGTTGGGAAGGTTTACTACAGCCAGGATTACCAAAATTTATCTTCAACTCAATCAGCCACAACCAAGTATAATGATAAAATCCACCAGTCCCTCAAAAAAACCAAGCTAGCCATGAATGCCAGAAAAACAACAAAAAGCCTATCTACCAAAATGGATGGAAATTTTGCCAGCCTAGCCACTGAGGCTAACATTACATAACACCAGCAAACCAAGCTGGAATTTTTGATTAAAGTCCAAGGGAACGACAGAGTTCAGGTGTCTGCCTGCACCGTGCAAATGCAAGAACAAGCTTGCATAAGTCATCTTTATCAAACTCCAACGCAATTCCAAAAGTAGCTAGAAGTTGCAAGAAGGCCTGGGCCTCCAACGAATTGCCATTGGCAACATCTCCTTCAAGGTTTATCTTCGACTTCCATTCATGTGCAATGCTTTTGGCTTTCTCCTTTATATTTAAGGGCAGAACTGGATGTTCAACACCCAAAATAGGATCTTCCAAAATAGGTACAAGAGATTCCAGTAATAATGTACAGGCCCGGCGTAGAGCCGGGAGCCCGGACTCTTTCTTGTCACTTGACTTTTGTTCAAGAGAATAAAACCCCTCCAAGGACTCCAACACTAACCGTGGTGGGTCAGTTGCAGAGTTTAATGTAGAGGGAACCTAATTTCAAAGCCCTATTTCCAATTGCAAAAGTCATTAAGAATGGGAAGAAAGAATTTAGGGATTATAATATCTGAAAATTTCTATTTTTAAAGTATTATAAAATGAGTTTAGATATTTATATAACAATAATAAGTGGAAATCAGAAAAAGAAAAAGAAAAGAAAAGAAATTGATTGGAGATAAACTTTTTATAATTTTGTAAATGTTATTGAGTTCCAATGCTCAAACAAAATATTTATAAAAGGTAATTCATTGGTCTGTGGATGAAGCAAGCATTTGGAGGCTAATTCGTGAAGTCTGACAATAAAAGAGGTGAAATTAGAATGAGTAATGATAAGACAGACATCCTTGTATAGAAATTGCAATGAGGTTCTTCTTAAGGTGACTTAATTGTATCACATTGATTTTGACATGACAACATCAGCAAAATGATATAGAAGTCGTTGCAACTAGTACATCTGTGTTTTGTGCATTAATCACTATATGAGATTGAAGGAATCTGGCGCATTCTCGATCAGAACTATTGCTTGATTGACAACAACATGAGTCTTGTGTTGTACAACAATTGTATAATTGGTGCATTAATCACTGTATGAGATTGAAGGAATCTGGTCGCATTCTCAATCAGAACTATTGACAACAACATGGGCCTTGTGTTGAAAAACAATTGTATAATTTGATTGTGAAGGATTTAAGGAGAAGTAATGTCGTTTTTTCTGATCCTAGCAAGGATTAGCAAATATACTATTTATTGGTCCCTGTGGTATACATTGTTTGGACCTTGTTTTCTCCCTTAATTGTAAGTGCATAAAAATATTAGATTCATAGGACAGGGTACCGTTAATCATGTGATCCAATGATCTTGGACGTTTTTTATTGAATTCTTCAAAACTTATTTCCATTTGATCTTCCAAAATGTGAAGATAGTTTTATTGGTTGGAACAATGCTACAACTTACAAGTTATAATAACAGAGATTCTGTTTTGCATAATGCTTTCCACCTTGCAATATTTTTGTGGATATGGTTAAGCAATATTCTCTTCGAGTAAAGAATAAATTATTGTGTGTAGAGTCATTGGGTTTACTATAGTAATGATCGTAACATTTTGTAGTCTTTTGCTTGTTGTTATCTGGTTTAGTGGTTGAGACAGTGCAATACCATGTTAATGACCCACAGTCAAACTTAGAGATCAGAGCCCTCAATTATAAGTTGGTTGAATTTTATGAGATTTATATGCAATATTAATTCAATAATTAAAAAAAAATATAGACTTAAGCACCCTAAATAAACTTCAATTTATACATCTTTAGAATCTCATTTATGCTACATATCTGCATCTTATGTACATTTTCCCATTCCCATGTCGGAATTGTTCCTCAATTTATGCCTTACGGCGTTTCCTTTGCAACATTTGGTGCAAATTCTAGTTTTTAGATGCGCGCACAATTTAATCATTGTGTTGCGTTCAATTCTATATCAGTTATTGCTTAGTTCGGCTAGTACAAGAAATGGTCTTTTTTTGTGTTTTGCCGTTGTCAATTTGGTTCAAAACTTCTGTATGAAATTTTAAAAGTGGTTTAGTTTGTAAATATTGAATAAGAGATGTTGAGAGTGTTGAATTTATTTATTATTTCAAAAAAAATATTCTGTAGTATAGAATTAAAGAGTCTTGTTTTAATAAAAAAAATTTACGATTGTGAAGTTTTTTTTCAAATTCCCCTTAGAGAGTCTTGTTTTTTTTTGACACTATTGGAAATACCTTAAATCTCATTCTTAGGAAGATAACCCATATCCTCATTTAGCAAACAATTTTGAATCTAGGCCTTAATATCTGAGAGAGCTATATTGTTTTTTTTAATTTCTAAATATACAAGTCATTGTTGTTGCTACTATGTCCTCAGATTTTTATGGAATTGAAATAGATGGAATTCTAATATAATGTGGTCTTAAGGCCACCGAACATCCTTTATGGCTTGAATGTATATAGAATATTTTAGCTATTGGGAACTTACCTTAAAATATATGTGATCCTTGCTCATAATGGAGGCCATTATCCTTCTTAGCATAATATGGATTTTTGGAAAGAAAAATACTTTAGAGGTGCATAATAGCCATATACCCTTTGGTTCTTTGAAATCTAGGTAAATAACTATCCCCTAAAAATCTTTATTAGAAACAGATATTGAATGTGCTTCATTCCCCTCCCATTTTATTTTTTGGATTATAATATTTTAGTATTATTTTCTAAGGTTATCTTTAAGAATATTAAATCATTTTGCTTAAGAACCACACCACATCACCTTTCTATTTTGGGGAGTCCTAATGCCCTTTACTCTTTTTAGTTACCTAATTGATATTCATGATGTAATTTATTATTACATGTGTGTCTTGCATATTACATCATTCATACCCATTGGTGCTTTAACACATAAGCTCTTTGGTTGGAATACATAGTCAGCTTGGCTTTATGTCATAAACCTTCCATCTAGCTATTTTTTTCTATTGAAACATAACGGACTTATTGATTTAGGTAGGGATCCCTTAGTTCATAGACAAGAATAAGATATCATGCATACTAATTCTAAAGAAAAAAGAAACAATGGTCAGAGAATAAAACATAAAACATATATACACAAAGATTTTGTGGTTGATCCAAAAAATGGAACTACCACATTGATTTTTCAATGCTACAATACATATATATATATATATATATATATATATATATATATATATATATATATATATATATATATCTCAATCCATTAACCCATGGTAGTTCCCTTGAACTAATCTAAAAAATGCCATGGACAGAAAACCATCATGACCAAAACCACTTGCAAAATCCATACGCCCATCTAATAAAATATAACACAACCCAACATTTATGTTTTATTTTACCTAAACTTTCAATAGGGTCACATACTAGAATATTCCAAATTTGATCGAACCATCTTCCAAACTTGATGTCTCTTCCATAAAATCCTCTAGTACACTTTTCTCTTTAAAGTACAATTTTTTAGTATAAGGTATCACTCATTATAGAGACTCTTTGCACTCATTATCACTATGTGCCACACTCCATTTATCAAAAACTAATCATCTTTTCATTATCTAGGACTGTAAAGAAGGATCTAGAATCCTGGTGATCTAGAAAGATCTGATCTAAAATCCTCCATGAATTTGGCTTCACACTTAACAAAAATAGGCATATTGGAATAATGATAACCCAACTTACACTAAATATAAAAATATTGGTTTTGAAGATTGGCATCACCCAGTTTGATATTCACTTCTTACGATAAAATATGTGTGATTCATCCCTTAATTCAAAATTCTAAGACCACGTTACAATTTTTTTCACTTGTAATTTCAATCTTGACCATACTAGAAATCGATATTCTTTTTTAGTGTTTCCCTCATTTTGAATTAAATGTTATGTTGTATTAAAATAAATATTAAGTTCCATCACTAGCTACATAGGAAGGTCATAGCAGACTCCTCTGCCTATATAAGTAAAGGAGAGATGGTATGCCCACATTGGTTCTAACAGAAATCTTAATTTTCGTCTTAGTGTGATGTCAGTTATTTTCTTGACATGTTTTAAGTTTTATTTTTATTTTTGAAAAATAAGAGGTGGAATTTGAATTAGGGATTTTGTTGCCTTGATATTCGTGAGATATTTAATATTTACTATATATGATGTATAACAAAAAAATACATATTTCCCTTTTACGTCAATTATAGAAAATCTACTATAGTAAAATTTTGTGTCTAACATTAGGCCTTCATCATTTTAGTCTTAGATACTCCAATTTGCAACCAATTGATTTTGTTTTTCCTTCCTTGGACTCCCTGCAACAACTTGTACTCAATTTTTCTTCGCACTACAATTAGAGTTAAGAGTGGAATCACCTCTTCTCTTATTATACATTTCCCACACTTTCTCCCTTGCAATTGAAGGTTTTCCATAAGCTCAATATTGAACTGAAAACTTTGATACCAAGTGTCTACCCTCTTGTTGTTTTTTTTTCCATTGAAACTTACTAGACAAATTCATTTATATCTCTTCCTTTATTGGTAGGAATATGATATCAC
Source organism: Pinus tabuliformis (assembly GCA_031772625.1). Taxonomy (NCBI): domain Eukaryota; kingdom Viridiplantae; phylum Streptophyta; class Pinopsida; order Pinales; family Pinaceae; genus Pinus; species Pinus tabuliformis. Next base: position 1,690,853,189 of record CM062818.1, read on the forward strand.
CATTGTCATGTTAAAGTATTTCTGTTTTATTTTACCTGTGCTTTTGATAGGGATGCATACTAGAAATATCCATATATAGAATACATTTACATTAATGTTAAAAGGATAAATGTTTTAACTTTCACTCCCATTTTATCCTCTAAGTGATCAAATTGATATTGGTGAGTCTAGTGCATCATATTTGTTTCTCTTTATCTCTTTACCTATTAGTATATGGATGAATGGAGACCTTTATAGTTGGTGTGTTGTCATAATGGATGTATTTTTGGTTATATTTCCTCTCAAGCATAACTCTTTTATTAATTTGGTCCACACATTTTCACATTTTATTTATTTTTTGCAATCACTAGTCTAAAACTTTAACCGTCTTGTGTTAGTTCACAAAAACGTTGAGCTATGTAGCTTATGGTTAAGAAGGCTCAAGAAGTAATATTCCTTGGCCCTTAAAATTTGATGCATTCCATTATAATTTTTCATACCTTGATTCCTTCATGATAGAATCTATAGAACCTATTTGTCTAAAAGTTACAACTATACATGTGTGTTTTACCCTAACATGTGTATTAGGATTCCAACTTATAGTATATTATAGTTGCATTGATTAAATTGGAATATTTTCCAAGGTCCCCATCTATCCATCTTCCTTCAAGAGAAATAGTTGAGTTAGTTCTCCAACCAGTGCTTGTACACTAGAGCTCAGACTATTGCTACTTAAGGCAGTATAATTAATAATTGTATATATCAAATTTACACATAGATAACTATGTATCAACATACCATGGTAGACTTGATAATGTTACTGAAACATACCATTGCAAACTATGACATGGATTTGTACTAACAATGAGATGCATTAAAGTATTGGGTAGGTATTTGTGTGGGGTTAGGCATACTCCAATAAGCCCCTATATTTTTCGATCATATCAAAACAACTACCCCTCGTGTTCCTCTATCAATTTCCTAAACACTTCCTAGGTAGGTTCCTACATACATCTAACTTTTATTTAAGTTGTTGATAATGAGTGGGATGAATCAAACACACACCTATAGAGCATGTTATGCTCAAGTGCTACCACACTTATTTCAAAGGAACAATCAAGATCCTAAAGGAGACATACAATGGTTGGGATTTGTTTTTGCAAAACCATAGTGATTAAGGTGAAATGAGTTTAAATCTCTCTCTCTCTTATTATTTCATTGGGTACTAAGTTATATAAGATACCAGAGGTAGCCCCACCTATCGCCATCTCTTTGATCTCTCCTAAACAATGAACTGAGGTCATCTCTGAGAATAGGAAATTTGATTCCTTTCTCATTCACTCTCAAAGTAAGGGGAATGTTGTAGCCACGTCCATGGCCCTCGCCAAGGGTTCATCCAAGGAGTAGAAGCAAGCATGTGGATACACTCATGGAAGAAGAATACAGGGACATCTTCTCGTCACCCATAGGGGTACCCTTCCATTGTGAGGTCAAGCATTTAAACAATCTGAACCCGGGAGCACCTCTACCCAACGGACCAATGTATCGCCACTCCATTATGGAAAATGAAGAAATCAAGCAGCAAATCAAAATGTTGTTGCAAAAAGGGCAGATTCGGCCAAGTTCTTCGCCTTATGGGAGCCTGATTGTACTTGTAAGAAGAAGGATGAGACGTGGAGGTTTTGCATTGATTATTGGGAACTAAGAAAAATCACTTTCGTGATCAAGTATCCAATCCCACATATTGATGACCTCCTACACTAGCTTGAGGGGGCCAAGTATTTCAGCAAGATCGATCTAAAGCTTGGTTATCACTAGGTTCCAATAGATTCCACATATGTATGGAAGACAACATTAAAATCCAAGGAAGGCCTTTTTGAATGGTTGGTTATGCCCTTCACTTTGACAATTTCCCCTACTAATTTTATGAGGCTAATGCATGACATCTTGTAGCCTTTCAATAACTCATTCATGGTGGTTTATGTGGATGACATCCTCATCTTGAGAAAGTGTTTGGAAGAATACTTGCATCACATGTAGCAGGTCCTTCAAACACTTTGGTAGCACAAACTTTGTGCAAACTTGGAGAAATCCACCTTTGGCATGAGCGAGGTCCAATACTTGGGTTACATCATCGATGAGTGTGGCCAGCCCCAACCTCTATAATAGAGCATCACAACTTTTTGGGCCTTGCAATTTTTTATCGGAGGTTCATGTCAGGATTCTCCCAACAGAAGGTGTTCGTTGAGTTGAAGCACAACCTCTACTCTACATCAGTGCTCATAGTACAAGACCTACAACGACCATTCAAAATCGAGACAGACACCTTAGACTATGCTATTGATACAGTCCTCAGCCAACATGGGCATCGAGTGGCCTATCATAGTGAGAAACTTTCCGATACAATTCATAATTACTCTTGGGCATCGGAGAAGGTATGTTATTTTCGTTTATCTTGTTATATTTTCTTCAAGATTCAAAACCTTTTCACATCATGAGTTACGCATATGGTAGAAAATATGATAAAATATAGAAGGTTTATATGGAATATGAAATGACTAATAATTACCCTTTTTCTATGTAGGAAGAGGAAAAAATAGAGGACTGTCATCCCAATGGAAACAACTAGACCAAGTCAATTGTTGTCCCTTTAGCAGGGAACTACACTCAAACAAGGCAATCCAAATTAGACTGTGAAAAAGGAAAAGGAGATCTCGAACAAAAGAACAAGAAGATAACTGCAAGTTAACATCTTGACGAATCCCCCGGGATCCTTTGATCCTGAGGGATTGCTATCTTAATGATCTTCTGCATTGTTAATATTGTCATTTGGCTGTTATAAAAAGGGGTAGCACTATTAGCTTGGGGGGAGAAGACTATTATTATTTTTATGAAATTATTTTTGGTACTTGAACTTTGATCATCGAGTCTCTTTGAAGAGCGAGTCCTCGCAACTCCGTTTCATATTTCAATATAAAAACCTGGTTGTTTCTCTATCGTTCATTCTGGAGTAGCCTAAAGTAGTGAGTCCCTAGAGGCTAAGGGCTTGGCCATGGTGAATCACTTGCTCATGTATCATATTTCTCATTCATGTGTGGTTTGATTTCTTTCTTTCACTCTGCTCAGTAATCTAAAGCGCTTTACTGTTTTACATATCAGCTATGTTATACTTGATTAAATATTACTGTTACTCACAACAAGAATGCTATGTTATCATTCTAACTCTACATCACATTAGTGTTCCCCCCGACAAATCACATAGCATTGTTGTTCCTTATAGATTAACCGAGCTGTATTTTCTTGAATCAGTACTACTGCATGATTTACACTTAAAATCGTGGCTGTTTAATTGGAATTACTGCCTTGTTACCATTGTTGTTCTAAAAACATTGCCGTTCGGAAACAATTTTTGTTCCATTACAATTGTTGCTATTCTACAGATGTGATTCAGGTGTACTGTATCGAGATCTGATTATTGTTCCTTTTACTGATTAAGTGTGTTGCGTGTTTAACTTGGGTAGCTATACATTTCGATTTCAATTGTTGCTCTATACTTTATTTCTGAGAGTTCATTGTTCCATTTCTGATTGATGTTCAAATTGGAAGCTATTACTTAGTTCCCGTAGATTATAATTATTTCTACATTCATAGGTTAAGGTGATGTTGTTCAATCTTATTCATAAAGATAGTTGTTGTTCCATTTCTTGCTATTTGAAGATCATCATTGCTTTGGTGTGTAGAAGGTTTGAAACTGTAGTGAACATTGACCTATGCTATCTAGTTCCCAGTTTGATGATCCTTCTTTTGATTGCTTCTTTAATTGCATCAGTTTACAGAGGGAAGAGTTACTGTTACTGTACCCTCGACTGATAAATTATTGTAGCTTTCTGAACACATGATTTGAATTCCAGGTTTCCTTCCGCAAATAGGTTTCATTTCAAGCATCTATTTACTCTTGTATTGAGAGAACTATACTACTAGCATTACTCTGACAAATGACCACCTTAAACTAAGTACACTCTTTGAAATAACAAATCGTTCCTCGATTGACAATTAATGTAGGCTAAATAGAGGTGAAAAAGACCCTTCTTACTGCTTGACATTGTGGCAAAGTTGTTATAGAAATTTTTGGGCACTGAAACCCCAATCATAAATGTCCATAAACCAAGGGCTTCTAAGTCCCTAAAAGTTTTGTTCAAAACTAGACCATCTCACCTGATCCATGGTCAAAGTGCGCTGCATCCCACCTAAATGCACACGAGAGGTGCGATGCATACTGAAAAGCCCTTCTATGAGGTGCGATGGGCGAGAGTGGACAAATGGCAGGGTCAATCTGCAAGGTGGAGGATCATGGAATCTTCCAAAAACTTCTCCTGTGACACTTGCCTCTCTGCATTTCCCCAGGGATGAGTAAGAGATCATCAATCTCCAAGTAGAATCAAGAACTATCAGAGAGAGGACACTAATCAAATCTTAAAAGCTGACTCATCCCCCTTGCAAACATCTATATATGGATCCCTCATCCCAGAGATCCAGGGGCTGGAATTTTGTATCTTGTAAGGAAGTGCTGCTGGTTTCTTGGTTTAACATCATAGTGTTGGGTGATCTAAGATTTTCATGAGGTGAAGAAGCGCTTTCTTGCTGAGAGGATGATGCTGGGTCAGAAAAATTGGTTGTAATCCTCTTTGTTATTCTTGATTATTAATAAAGCTATTCAAGTTTTCCTCCACATTCTTGTATGATTGATGATATATGCATTTGTGTGGTCAATATATATCTGGTCCTATATTGTTTATGATAGTAGATCTATGTTCTTGGATAGTGTTACGCTGCTTTGATCCTACAGGTGCTCTTTGAAGCTGGGTAGACAAGGAAGCAAGTGGCAAAGATCTATCAGAAGGGAGAGAAATCAAGCAAGGAACCAAGCACAAGACAGAGGTTGGTCTCCTTTATTCCCCTCTTATCTACTTCCCATAAAGGAAAATGAAAGTGGTTTTAGTTTGTTTGTTTCTAAGGTAGCTACCAGCCTTAGTGGGACTAGCAGCTCTGCTTAGGCACTAGATTTCCAGTGGGGAGCAAGTAGATTGTTTGTTTGTCTATATTTGTTTGCTTTATAAGCTTACACACGAAGCCTGAAGTCAAGCCAGCTAGCCTTCGAACTGCATTTTCTATGCAAGTGCAAAGTAGATCAATGCTGCTTCATTCTATCTATGGGTTTTGTTTATGAACTGAACAATTGATTTACAAACTCTCTAATTGCCCTTGTGGTGGCTCTAGTAACTTCCTTAGATCTACCCTTGTGATTTATTTACTGATTACCACTTGCTCGGCCTAAATCCCTGACCTGAGCTACAAACTGTGACCTGGAACCCAGTTGAAGTCTCGTCCCTGGACCATCGCACTGTCTCTTATTTGGAATCTAGATGCATCGCACTTCCCAAGTGTAGTAGGTGTGATGCATCTCACTTTCCCTGTGTTACAGGTGCGCTGATCAGACAAGACCTCTTCTGCTCTTAGATTTTGGTTTCTGTGTTCACTCTTTTCAGCTCTATTCAGGAGTTTTGCTATCTGTAGTCAGTATACCTCTATTGGAACCCCCTTCCTTACCATTATTCTACCTCCATTGTGCAAACAACTGTAAATGTTTTTATGTATTGTGATCCATTTTCAGTTCTCTTTTACAAAGAAGTAGCGTAATTGAACTGTCGTTTCTTGATTTGGAAGTGTCGCAAGTGTGATTTTCAGTCATAGAAGAGAATCCAATTGTTCTTGATAGTCGATTACATTGTTACTCTTGTATTTTATTTGAATTGATAGTTTTTCAAGTGTCGAAAGCAAGTTTTCAATTCCAAATCGCAATGTGTCGTCATTGTTTTCATTTTGTCTTGAAAAGAAACTTGTTAGTAATGTCACTTTGAAAAATAATTCAGATTTGCACTTAGCTTTCTTTTTATCATTGACACATTAAGAAGGCTGAAAACAAATACATGCATGTACATTTGCATTTAGACTATTTGTTGGTTTGATTTAGGACAGTGCATATAGTGTGTGCTCTTTTCTCTATGTTGAAATAATATCATCTCTCTTTCCTTAGTAGCTAGGATTTTCATTGCAAAAAGAAGATTAAACGATTGTTTATCATCTTCGATTGCATTTTAGGAATTGTACATCTACATCATGCGGTGAACCTGAAAGGCAAATTTCTTAAGTAATATCAACTGTAAAATTAATTTAATGAATCTAAAAATGCTTTGGAACCTAACTAACAACATTTAGAAGTCTAGGCTAGAGACGTATTCCGGTGTCGTAAAGCCTGGTAACCGTTGCTTTCATTGCTGGTTGGGTGATTCCTCCACTTTGAGACGATAAGTGCTAGTACGGACTTGTGCTCCCACGTACCATTGAGTATATATTGGGAAACCACAATATGCTTTATCCTTTATCCATAGGAAGCCGTGTCTGCCACCCTATTGATCGCAATGCACTGAACAGAGCATTCGAGAAGATTGACTGCCGTACCGTAAAAAGTATTCTGCAGTTTTGTGATTGGTTTGGTAATCCCTCTGTCTAGATTTCCAGAGTAGTCTCTTTCATTCCTTTTCAGACTCCTTAAAGGAAAAGGTCCATCTGAGCACTTGTCACTTCAAGCTCATTAAAAATCGAAGGCGACTAGAGTCATCTTTTGTTTTTTCTCGACTCTTAAAAATTGAAAAAGCAAGTTGTGTCAAAGCGTCTAAAATTTATTTTAATCGGAATAAACATCACCTTTCCTACATTGGTCTTAGGTTGACAAAAATGGAGTCCACCAACCAAGGGTTTCCCATTGGAGGAAATCCTAGTCCTTTCTCCTCTTGGGGAGATGTTGGTGCACCCCATATTACCACATTGTCGATTCTGGGATTGACAATCGACTTGCGCATATGGCTCTTCTCGACCTCCGTCGTTCAGAACATCGTGATTCCTTAACAATCAAGTCAGCAACTAAATGATACCAAAGTTACGCCCCAACCTTCTACTTCATGCAGTTCTCCCTCTCCTCCTTCCTCTTCACTTGATCAAGCTGGTAAAGCCAAAAATCAAGTAACTGAGAAGAAGAAAGAGAAGAAGAAGAAGGAGCCAGAGGCAAAAAGGGGCGATCAAGCATCGTCTAGCAAAAATCCACACACTGCACCGCCCAGGCCTAAATCGCCATGTGTCATTTGAAAAGGAGACCACTATCATTGAGATTGTCATTGCATCCCTCGGATCTTAAGGGACTGGTCTCCTCGTTTGCACAATCCGGTGTCATCAACCTCTGATGATCATGTTGAAAATACACCATCAACTAGATAAGGTGAAGCCCCTGGACAAAAAGGAAAATGTAAATTTCCTTGTAAACTGTGTGAAGGCAATCACGTCGTCCACCGTTGTCCCTTCTTAGACAAGGCTAAAAGAATTTTGGATGACCATCCGGTTTCACCGTTACAACTTCCTCCTGGATATAAGAAACTCTTGCCGAGTCCATCACTAGTTGAAAATCCGGCTGACAGACCATTGTGGTCGGCCGACACATCTATCATTGAAGATAAACCATCTGAATCCATGTCACACGGAATCAGTCAAAAGTGCGGACACAACCGACCTTCCTAGAAGTCTAAGACATTCTAATGACAAACAAAACAAACTAGAGCTATCCTTCTCTAAACATGCATTATGATATGAGAAATCAAGTGTTTTGTTCTTACCTTTGTCCAAACGCTGTTGTAGAAGTCCAAGCTTTGTTGATCTGGATGAGCTCCTCCTTTTCTCCAAAACCTGCAATCACCAACAGTCAAACAATTAAATAGCACCTGATTATAACATAAAACAAAGCATATTCAACATATAGACCAAGGAGTACATGAAATAACTCATAAACAACAAGTTATTGAGAAGAATGGACCAATTTGCATTAAAGGTAATCAAAAGGAACCATTACAACCTGAGCCTTGGTGTTGTGCAAGCTCCTTCCAGGTTCCACAAGAGTCTTCCTTTACTTTGACAAAGCTCACCCGCTTCCAAATAGAACAAGCAAAGATGGCAATCTCTCCTCACAAGCTTCTAAATGGGAGTCCTAATTCCTGCAGCATTTACCTTTAGAAATGTATAGCTTTCAACCTCTCTCCTTCTGGCCCAATGCCTGTATTTATAGTGTTCAAGAGGAAGTTAATCAGGTCCACCATCAATGGGATAATCCCCTCTTTGGATGGGATAGCTCCCCTATTGATGGGATAAGTTCCTCTTTGGTAGGAGTGCATGAACCATCTGGAGGTGCTCAATACACGTCGAACAACCTTCTAGAACGCTCTAGAAATAACCACAAGTGACTTTTTAAAGATGAAACTTGCGCATTTAAACCTTTTCAGGGGGACGCACCTGTACCTTTACATACAGAGCATCCAAAGACGCAGCTTTTGTGAACATTGGGTGCATCCCCGCAGGTAAGGTTGAGAGAACCTGCGTCCCCAGAGATAAATACATTTAGAAAGACTTTCTCTCTTTTTTTGGAGTTTGACATGGAGAGCAAAGGCATAAGACTTGCCTAAGAGGGTAGTATGACTATTGATAGAGCCATCCTAACTGTAAATAGTCATGGTGACATTTTTTAGTGTAACAGATTGCCCCCTAAAGTGCAAAGCCTGGAATAGATTAGGGTTTTGTATTATCTAGGAAGGGTGAAGCGCTTTATCATTTCAAGGATTATCTCATGGAGAGCCTGGTCAGAACCTGCAATTTTCAACACAAAATACATGTATAAGATTATATCATCATTGAGGTAGGCATTCCCATACTCAGATTAAAACTTTAACTAACAGACTAACTACTCTGATACAGGAATGATCTTGCAGTACATTATAATCATAGAATTTTGTAGACACAGTATGGACGCAGCGATCTGTTTATGGTTAGTCTACTTAGATAATGAATACAAAACTCCTCGCAGCCTGGATGGTAGAGACTAGATCCAGGGTCTTCATCTCTACTTCTCGAATTTGTACGATTCTAGCCATGCGAATAAATGAGTTGATGTCGAACATGGTAGAAACCACTTGATTACCGGTCGATGATGTAAATTGTTAACAAGCGTGAGAGAGACCACCAGTAATGTCAATGGTTCTCAAAGTACCCAGTACAATCCATGAGATGTGAATGAATGATTTGATGTCGAACATTTCACGGAATCCTTCGATCGAAAGTCAATGATGTAAACTGACGTCAAAGGCGAGAAACCTGCCATTGATGCATGCAGATTTCAAGGTACTGACGATTTCTAAGTCATCTCTCTAGATAATGTGCTGATGTCGATAGAAAGCGACCCGTTGCAGGCAAGCCCACAACATGAAATCATTGTTCAAGTTAAAGAAATGTTGTTGTAAGGACTGACTCAGGGATGGTCAAATGGATGACACGTATTTTGCAGATGAAATTTTTTGCTTGCAGACCTCTTGAACACATAACGACACGACAGATGGCTTGGTGCTGAATAACTCAAAGTTAATCCCCGGAACCCGGTTAAAGACTTTCAAAGTGGTTTGATCAACTGTGAGGTAAAGGATTTCCCAACCCAGGTGAATGAAAAGTGTCGTGTTCAAGAGTGGTAATAAAGCTTCTTCTGAGACAAAAGGTAACAAATAGGCTCATTCTTCTCTCTTTTCCCCCACCATTTCTGGCAAGTACCTCTTTATTTTTAACAAGCTTGAGGAGGATAACATATGCTTGATTATAAGCTCATCCTTCAGATGAGTCCAACCTAGTTTTGATTCGAACCCTAGGAAGGAGTGGTTCGTTCCTGTTTGTAATTGAACAGGTCCTTTACTGTGAAATGTTTAACGAGCCCAGTATAGGAGAAACTCGGCGTTTTTCAATTTTAGAGAGTCTGAAAAACTTAAGAAGACTCCAAGTTGAACTTTTTCGTAGATTTGTGTCCCTCAAGCCCGAAAAAGTATAAAATAATACCTGGGGGAACCGCTTGATCTTGCGACCTGTGTCACTGACCTGAAAAGTAAAAATCGATCAAAAACACGTCGTTTTATTTCCGTATCGAGTTTGAAACGACAAAAACCCGGCAATCTTTTCCTGATTTTACGGTCAGAAAAGAGCTATAAGGGGACCGTCTTTTAATTCCGTTTTAACGAGTGTAAAAGAAACGCTCGACAATCTTTTCATTTTTTAGGAGTCAGAAAAGGGCTTAAAAGATGACTCTGATATTTTGGTTCGTGAAAAATGACAATTTTCCCTCTAAATCCCTTTGTCCTGCACAAAAGCGACACATTACTCATACATGTTTAAGATAGGCAAAAATACATCGAAAAACATCTTTCCATGGTGAAAAATGAACAAATTCATCCAAAAAACCTATAAAAAGACTTTTTACCATGTCATTTTTACCGTTTGACTGTTGAGGTTGAAAAAGGAGCTTTTGGCAAGAAACTTCCCGTGGTAGCTGCGGAAAATCCGACCGTCAGAATCGAACGCCGTCTCTTCCAGGTATTTTACAACATCCTACTCTTCAATTTCATCCGATTAAAGTTGATTTTTAGGTTTTAGTTTTGTTTTTTGGGGGGGTTTAGGTTTTAGAATGCGCCCCTCGGTGGATGCAGGTGCCCTTCAGGTGACCTGCGTCCCCCGACTTTTTCCTATACAGGAAAATGGTCGGGGGACGCATCCCACCTTCAGGCCAGCTGCGTCCGGACGCCCTGTGTTGTAAACGCGGGGTGCATCCTCCGTGGAAGGCGGATTTTAAAACCCCAATCTCCACAAATAACCATTCAAATTTCCTCAAATCAGTTCTAATCATTGTTTCTTGGTGTGTAGAGTACTCACCATGTTGGATTGGAGAGAAAGAGAGCATGAAGACGTTGATTTAGCTGCAATTGAACATCAACCTTCCATTGATGCCCTAAAAGAATGTGGGCTATATAAATACTGGGCCATACCTGGCATGAGGGCTCAGGTAAGATTCTTAGAATGACTGGTTGAGAGATGGAACGTTCAAGAGCAATTCTTTTACATAGGAGGGCACCAGCTCGAGATAGAGCCCTCGGATGTATACTTTCTCACTGGATTGCCAAACAGAGGCGAGCAACTCAATCTAGCCGGGACTAGGCCGGGTGGCCAATCCCTTGTTAGTCTCCGGGAAGATTGGTGCACACCTGGTGCACACGATTCGAAAGGCGTGGAGATCAAACACATCTCTCTGCGCGAACTCAAAGTTAGAGCGTTCACGGTTACCAGAATTTGCGGGGCGGGCGCTTTACACATTGCTTCTAGGTCCCAAATGCGGATGGCAATTGACTGTTACCAAGGCACCATTTTCAACTGGTGTGATGCTGTGTCGGCTAACGTGAAGAGCCAACTGACTAAGGCAAAGAATGGACAACTGAAAACTTTTGGATATGGGCCTTTAGTCGTGAGCTTTGCCTTAGAGAGAGTTCCGATGCTGATCTCTCAGCAACTCACTGTTGATATCTTGGGTCCTCGGGAGCCAAAGCTGGTACGATGGGTTGCGGTGATGGCCCGGCATCCTGACGAGGGTGCGGCAGTTGTTCGATTTTCTGATAGTTACTTTCACTGGTTGGAAGACCAGGTTTTCTCGATCCAGGACTTTCCGTATGCCAGAGTAGATTTTCGAGGTGATCTGGACATGGTTCTTCCACAGGGAGAACAATGGGATGACAGACGTACTTTATTTTTCACAAGTTTTCAAATTATGTATTTTTTTTGTTTTTTATATATATCGTCTCAAAACTGACAGTAAAATTTTCAAAATGCAGATGTTGGTCCACAGCGCCCAGCCAACCTCCGGCCTTTTGAGAGGAGACATCCAGTTGCACCGGTACCGGCCCCACAGGACGCGGCGGCTGCAGAGGTACTAGCTGAGTTGGAGCATGATCTAGAGCGTTTGACGACGGATATGCCTGAGACTACTATGGATGATATTCCTATCAGACTTCAGCGCTATGTAGTCGCGGTCCCTGGACCGTTTAGGAGATTTTTGTGCAAGGTAGCCCGTGCAGTGGTGTCGTATAGGGAGCACCACCAGTGATTGGCTAGTCACTTTGTAGACACATGTGACATTTTTGACTTTTTGTACTTTATCATTTTTGCCGATCATAAGGTGTTTTTCAACCTATTGTTTAGTCAATTTAGTGTTGTCTAAATTTCTAGTATTAATTGTCAACCCGGGGCTTGTAAGCTGATGAAGTGAAGGTGTATTATATGTACTTAAGTAACCTCTTAGAGTTTTCTTATCGTTGGGGGTGTTGTTGTGGTTAATTATGTTCCTAAGATGGAATGATGATTTATAAACAAGTGAGTGATGGTGTGTGTGTAGTGTGAATCCTAAATGAGTGAGAGTGTGTGATTAGTGATTTCTAACTACCTGCTTGAAAGGAAATGCTTGAAAGAAATAAATGACTTGAAAGATCTTGAAATAACTTTGAAAGCAAATAACCACTTCCAATGGTACTAGACACCATTCATGCAGCTGCAAATAAAAGAAAGGAAAGTCACTTTTAAAACCAAAGATAAAGATTATCTCTCTCTAACTCGCTGCTTCAAACACATGTACTGTGTAAAGCACGGAAAGAAAGTAGCTTAAGTTGAATTAGAAAAGTGATTTAAAAATGAGAAAAATCTGATTTAAAGACTAGTGATAACGTTTTGCTCTTTCTAACTCTCTACTTCAGCCATATGTACTATGCAAAGTATGATTAGAAAGTAGTGAAAGAATAGTCTAAAAAGCTCTTAAAACCAAAAATCTACTTTAAAGACTAGTGATAACGTTTTGCTCTTTCTAACTCTCTACTTCAGCCATATGTACTATGCAAAGTATGATTAGAAAGTAGTGAAAGAATAGTCTAGAAAACACTCAAAGCCAGCTGCAAGTTAGTGGTATTCTGATCTTAAAAGATAACAATTTATGATAGAAGATCATTCATGTGTTAGTAGCTCTTTGAGAAATAAGATTAAAAATCAGCTATAAAAACAAAGGCAGCAACTTGAATCTGTCAACATCAAATACCATTAGTTTGTAAAGCAAACACACACACATAAAAACAAATCCCGGGCTAAAAGAAACCTGCAAATAAGTAATACTGATCAGCGTGAAAGAAAAGAAATCAAATAAATGAAACTATACATGCTTAAAGGAATGTTGAATGAGAAAATAAGTAAATACTGAACATAAAATACTTTACAGAGGCTAAGATGAACAGGGGCCCTCTATTCATTCAGCCACAAGAAAACTCAGAGATCTGGAAGCTTCAAAACAGCACTATGTCTATTCCTCCATTTGCAAAAGTGTACAAAACAGAGTGCTAGAATAGCACTCAAAAAAACAGAGTTCACAATGCTCTTAAAATTAACACAAGTTCAGAAATTACAACTGATAAAAAGTCTATTGAGCGTACGCAGACGCAGCTATTTATAGGCATTTCTAGGATAGCCTAACACGTACAGCTACTAACTGAAAAACAACTAACTGTAATGCGTAATTATGGTTCCTGGACACATCATACGGCTGCGTGGATGAGCTGGTGCTTCTGTCGTCATGGGCAATGAATCCCATGTTGGATCATGTCCCCTACCATCTGCAAAACGTGGACAAGTCACCGTTTAAGCTGACGTGACCTAGTAGCTCACAATCACCGTTAAACAGCCTTTAGTTGACCGTATCTTGACCAGCTTTGACCAGGGGTAAAGATGACGTGGATGGCTAGAAAAATGGGACAGGAACCTCGAGCACGTTGATACCTAAGTGCCCATGTGGCTCATCTGGAAAACTGACACGTGGAACCTTGCGTTTAACAAAAAGGCTGCAGGATCATCAGATAGCTGCGGGATCATCAGATAGCTGCGGGATTCCTGCAAGTAAGTCAAAATCTAAACAAACAGTCATCCATTAGCAAAACTTGCTTGATCATGCTTAATGACACCTAATGTAATGATCTGGGTGGTTTTATAGTGAAAATGAGGCAAAAGTGAAGAAAAGATGAGGAAAAACTGAGGAAAATGGTAGACAAGTAGGATTACAGTAGAGGCTCTACATACCCCCACTACGAGGGTATTGCATGTCCTCATGCAATGAAAACACAACTCAATCCACCTGCTGGGATGCCTCTGCTAAGACATCCAATCTCCTCTTCTTCCTTTGTGTAGAAACATTAACTTTTGGTCTCTTGAACATGCATCTGAATTTCAAATTGATTAAGGCTCTGTTTAGCCTTCGGCATTTCTTCTTGAGTCTGCTGTATTTCTTCTGCCACATGCCCATGTGAAGCAGGGTGTTATCTTGGATTGCTTTGGCAATATCAGCTTGCTGCTTCATTTCTTCATTTTTCTGCTTAATGTGGCGGTTTAGCACCTCAAGTTCATAGATCTCTTGTTTGAGTATGTCTATTTGCTGCTCATGAGGTATGATATTACTTGGGCCAGCAGTGTTCTGCTCCAATGTTTCAAAATAGTTGTACACCTCTTGTTGAACTGGGTCAACAATTGGTGACTTCCTTGGACTGTATTCATGCTCAATTTCAGTTTCAAACTCCGGCTGAAATGGACTGTCCTCCCTTGGAGGAGTAGCTGCCTCACGTTGTGGACTATCCTCAAGGTCTGTTTTTATAGCACCCTTCTCAGGTGTGCTTAGATCAATGAAAAGTGTCCTTGTGGCTTTCCCTTTATTCTGCAATCTGCTACTCCTTCTTACAGTGGCAACACTCTGTGTTTCTCTTTGTGCCTTTTTCCTTGGTTTTTGTACTTTTACTTTCTTGGAGAGGGCAATTTTCTCATGGAGTTTAGCTAACCTTTGTGCTAAGGGCTGGCTATCTCTTTCTTCATCACTAGAATGCTCTGGAGTCTGATAAGTTTCTTGAATTATGGATTTTCCCTTGTCTTGCTTTTGTTTCTTTTTATCTTCTCTTCTCTTTTTGGCAGCTTCTTTGGCAAGTTCAGAGAGGGTTTCTGAGATAATCTCTTGAGCACTGTCCACAGTCGGTTCAGGCTCAATCTCATGTTCAGGATGATGTACTTCTATTTCCTCTACAGTCTGTCCTTGGACAGTTCCCTCTAAGATATCAGTTTCAGAGGTACTTTCTTTTCTTTTCCTTCTACTTTTCCTAGGTACAGAAGTTTCTCCAGGTTCTTCAAAATGATTTCTTACAAGAAATTTCTCCCATGTGTCTCGTTTTGCTTTTAATTGTTCCTCCACTAACAACTTAACAAGACTATGATGACAGAGGTATGCTTCAATCTTTCATGGATTCCATTGGGCCATGGAACACATTTTCCTAAGGCTTTGGAATAGAAAGTAGGGAAGATTTATATCATGTTCTCCTTGAAATTGCAGCATAATTTTACCATGATAAACGTATAATACCCCAAATATCCCTTCACACGTGAAAAATTTTTGCACTAACAACAGTAGAATTTTCCATTCTTCCTTAACATGAGAGATAGGAATTCCTTTTGTGAAAACACTTGTATCCATACCTGGGTTTTTAAAAATCCGCTTCCATTGTTGATCCTTGACTGCCCGGTTTTTGAACCACCGTTCTCCGGTTTGTGGAAGAGATGTAGCCTTTGCTATGCTTCCCTCACTGACTGCAAATGTTAAATCACCCACCTCCACTTGACTGTCTTTATCTTTGAATGACCTTGCAAAGGCTTTTGTTACTTCTTTGTGGTAGCCTTTAAACTTCTTGATGCACTGTAGCCAATTGGCTTTTTGCAATGCCTCCTCAACTTGAGGATATGCCTCCAAGAATTTCGAACCTTCTGGTTCAGCCCTTAAAAGTTTTCCCATTGACTCTTCAGCTCTGTTTAAAACACGACTTTGATGGTGGCTTTACACAGTAAATCCTCGGTTCTTGTTCAGAATTTTGTGGAACAGAGGATATATGGGTTTAGCAACAGCCTTAGACACAGAGAATTCACGGCTTGAACAGAGTTAAATGGTGGATAAACAGCATTAACACAGTGAAACGGTGGCTAGCGGTCGTAATACAACCGTAACATACGTTTACTGGCTATACGTATTCACTGTTTCTCAGAATGAGCAGAGAGGAAAAACAGAGTATGGTTTATGGAGGCAATCGTAGTGAGTGAAACGGAATGAGGGAGATGAGAGAATGGGACAGCGTGAAATGGAGTGTTATGAGCGTAGAGGGTTTCAAAATAATGAGTGAAACGGCTAGATTCTCAGATTTCAGTTGTAGGTTAACACATGGCTGTGGGATGAGGACTGAGAGAGTCGTAATACGGTAGGTTACGTCATTAGGGTACGAAAACCTTAATGACAAAAACAGCCATATGTGATTTCAAAAATCGTGGGTATCATGAACTGATAGACGTGGAGGATTCGTGGATATGTGGTCGCGTGGTAGAGAAAATGGGTAATCATTACAATTAGTGGCCAAAAAGACATAACCCAGAAAATTCTGCGTAATGAAATAACTATAGGTTTAAGATTTTAAAACATACCTCAGATCCGCATTTGATTTGCCTTCTAATAATTTGCCACTAACCCTTTGTCAACTTTATTCATGACTCTTTCCTCCTTGTTATTGGTGATTTCTGAACTGTGAAAAATTTCTCAAACAGACTGTATTTCTTTGTGCAGGTGCAGAGGGGCTGCAGAAAGGCTAAACGGCTGCAGAATTGCCAAATAGCTGCGGGAACTGCAATAGTGTCCTCCAGCTGCATAAAATAACCTTAGTTGTCTGAAAAAAAACTTTTATTAATGAAATAAGATGGAATGAATGAATGGATGAATGGGTGGAAAACAGTGAGGTGAAGTGAGGATGGTGAGATGGAATGAGATGGTGAGATGGAATGGCGAAGTGAGATGAAAGAGAGAGAGAGAGAGAGATTTTTTTTTTTTTGGAAAACATGAGGTGTCAGGTGACCCTGATTTTCACCTCATGTTTTCTGCATGAGACTGCCAATCAGAGATTGGTTTTCAGGCTCATACATATATTATTTTTTCTCTTCTTTTTTTTCTCTTTTTTTTTTTTAATTTTTTTAATTTATTGAACTGAAATTGAAAGAAACAGAGATTAGGCTAATGGAGGAGAAGAATTCTTCTCCACCAGCCTTATTTCAGAATCGCCTTGGAACAACTTAACAAACTCCTCTTTTGAAAGTGGCTTGTGGTAAACTTTCAACCGGTGGCCATTCACAATAAAGGGAGTTTGAAGTTCATCAATAGTCTTCACTCTAACTGCTCCATTATTAAAGACTTCATCAATCTCATATGGCCCAAGCCAATGAGTTTGAAATTTTCCCTTGAAGTCCTTAAATTTGGAATCAAACAAGAGTGCCCAATCACCCTTTTGAAACTTCTTTTCTTTGATATGTCGATCATGCCATTTGATTCTTTGGTGCTGAACTAGATCGGTCCTTAGAATTGCATCTTGTCTCATTTCATCTAGTTCATTTAACTGGTCCATTCTGTGCTTCTGGGCTTCTGATAAGCTCATCCCCAATTGGACTGCTGTCTTGAAGGTCTTGATTTGGAACTCAATGGGGAATAGGACTTCCTTCCCATAAACAAGTTCATAGGGAGAATGTCCTGTGGTGTTCCTCCACGTGGTTCTATAGGCCCATAAGGCTTCAGGAAGCCTTTCTGCCCAATCTCTTCTATGAAGATGAACAGTCTTTGTGATGATGCTCTCAAGAACTTTATTTGTCGATTCTACTTGACCATTCGCTTGCGGATGGTATGGAGTAGATGTTCTATGCTTGATCTTATACTCCTCCATCAGCTTCTCCATCATCCTTGATGTAAATTGGCTCCCCTGATCTGTTACAATTTCTCTTGGGACACCAAAACGAGTGAAAATATCCTTAAAAAGAAATTGAACAACTGAATTTTCAGTAGCAGAAGTCAATGCTATAGCTTCTACCCACTTAGTAACATAATCAGTACAAACCAATATATATTTGTTTTGCTTGGATGGCGGATTAATTGGTCCAACAAAATCTAGAGCCCATTTCTCGAAGGGTTCGATGCATACCTGTGGCTGTAGTGGCATTTCATTTGAAAGAGTTGGTCTCCTAACTCTCTGACAGCTGTCACACCTTTTAACATATTGCTTTGCATCCTTAAAGAGAGAAGGCCAATAATATCCTAATGAAAGGATTTTATAAGCAGTCCTCTTATCAGCAAAGTGTCCGCCACAAGGTTCGTCATGACATGCCTTAAGGATGTCAGGCATTTCATCCTCCCGTACACATCTTCTGATCATCAAATCTGGCCCTGTTCTGAACAATTCATTAGAAATCCAAGAATAATGTGAACTATCCTGAATGATTTTCCTTTTCTCATTAGGAAATAAATGTAAAGGTAACTTTACAGTAACTAAATAATTAGCAATATCAGCATACCAAGGGGTTTTGGTAGTTACTGCAAACAAATACTCATCTGGAAATTTATCCTCTACAGGAGAGTCCTCATTAGTGTTTTGGATTCTAGACAAGAAATCAGCTACTGTGTTCTGTTTACCTGGTCGATCTAACACAGTTATGTTGAATTCTTGTAAAAGCAAAAGCCATCTTGTAACTCTACCATTAGTGACTGGTTTGTCCATGAGGTATCTAATGGCAGAGTGATCAGTGTGGACAAAGGTTTCATAGCCGGTTATATAGTGTCTAAACTTGTTTATAGCATGAACAACGGCTAGAAATTCCTTTTCAGTAACAGTGTAATTTAACTCAGTAGGAGTCAAATTCTTACTTGTGTAATAAATGGCATAAGGGACCAAATCCTTTTGTCCCAAAACAGCTCCTAAAGCTGTATCTGAAGCATCAGTAGAAATGTGGAAAGGGAGTTTCCAATTTGGACCCCTTAGAATGGGTGCTTCAGATATTCTAGTCTTTAAAGCTTCAAAGGCAGATTGACATTCAGGATCCCACTTAAATTCACAATCTTTAGTAAGTAGTTTGAAAAGAGGGGATGCTATCTTAGTGAAGTTTTCAATAAATCTTCTGTAATAACCAGTAAACCCAAGAAAACTTCTAACATCTCTTTGGAAATTTGGAACAGGTAACTTAGAGATGACTTCGACTTTAGATCTATCAACTTTGATTCCATCTCCTGAAATATGATGTCCTAAAACAATCCCTTCAGTAAACATCATAAAACACTTTTCATGACTTAAAGAAAGATTTGTTTCCTTACATCTTACCAGTACTTTTTCCAAATTTGCCAAAGCTTCTTCAAATGTGTTACCATAAACTGTGAAATCGTCCATGTATACCTCTACACAATCATGAATCAGATCTGAGAAGATTCCTAGTACAGCCCTTTGAAATGTAGCGGGTGCATTGCATAATCCAAAAGGGAGTACTCGGTAGGCAAAAGTTCCCCAAGGACAAGTAAAGGTGGTTTTGTCTTGATCTTCAGGTGCTACCTGAATTTGATTGTAACCACTAAAACCATCCAAGAATGAGAAATACTTTTTACCTGCTAAAGTGTCTAGTACTTGATCAATAAAAGGTAGAGGAAAATGATCCTTTGAGGTTGCCTTGTTCAATTCTCGATAGTCAATGCAAACTCTCCATTTACCATTCTTTTTGGGCACTATAACCAAGGGAGAAACCCATTGGCTATCTGAAATGGGGTAAATGAAGTTTACCTTGAGCAATTTCTGAAGTTCTTCTTTCACAATTTCCCTAAGATTTGGATTCATCCGTCTTTGTGGCTGCCTAATAGGTCTGCTGTTTTCTTCAATATAAATGTGATGAATACAAGTCTTAGGGTCGATTCCTTTCATGTCAGTGTATTCCCATGCAAAGGCAGTGGAATGTTTTTGCAACAGTTTAGTTAATTCTTCTTGTTGTAGTCTTTCCAAGTTCTTGTTAATGTTTAATGTTTTTCCTGGAAAGATTTCAACTGTAGAACTACCAAACTCTTCCATTGAGAAGAGAGACATCTGTCTAGAGGAGAGATATTCAATGTCTGCATCTAACTGAAACTGTGAAGAGTCATATTCTAAAGGTATCTCAAAATTTTCTAATGTATTTAGAATTTGACTGTCCTCACTAATCTCAGAGATGGTTAGAACAGGTTGAAGAGTATCCTCATCATCAATCCACTCATCTTCTCCTATTTCTGTTATTTCCTTTGCGGGAGGATACAAGTTGAATTTCTTGGTAGAATTACCATCTGATATATACATGTCCCCAGACCTACAACTTATGAAAGCATCAGTTGTGGCCAGCCAAGGTCTTCCTAAAATAAGAGGATGTCCTCCTAGATTGTTCTTGGGAGTTAAAATCATAAAATCAATTGGATACTCCCAAGAGTCTAGTGAGACTGGAATGTCTTCTAATACACCATCAGGTTTAATGATTGATCTATCTGCAAGTTGCAGCAAAGTAGGTGTAAAGAGAAGATTAGGAAGCTTTAACTGATCCATGGTCTGTCTACTCATGATGTTGATAGCGACTCCTAAGTCAATCAGAGTATTTGGGATTTCAACCCCATTAATATGAGTTTTAACAATAGGGCTACCGGGATCCACATATTTTTGCATGCTAATCTTACCCATCATAATGTCTGCAATTTTTCCAACTGGATGAATCCTTTTGGTATCTCTGGTTCTTTTTATTGTTTTTTTCAAACTCAACTCCTTTATCGTCTTTTCTAGAATGGGAATCTCCTTAATGGTTGTTAACAAGGGAATCTTGATACAGACATTTTTCAATTCATCTAGAAAGCTATAGTCAGGCAACCAAATCTTCTTCTCCACTCCTTTGTCAATTTGCAATCTTTCAGGAAAAGGAGGAGTAGTTGAAGATGTGGGTTGCTCAACTATGGGAGTTGATTCTTTTTCTTTTTCTTGAATGCTTGGGTTTTGAAGGGATGCTTCAGAACCCTTATTGACTTTGAGAGATTCTTCCTCGGAAATGCTTGGTTGTTGAGCACTTGTAGAAGGTTGGTCTAGGATTCTACCTGATCTGAGTTGTACCTCATTGAGAGGAACAACCATATAGGTAGGGAATGGTTGACCTTCCATGAGTGGTTGACCTTCCATCACATAAGCGCTTTGAGGATTCCTATTATTGGGGTTTGGTTGAGGCTGAGAAGGAAGTTGATTTGGCCTTTGTTGAGATTGTAGCAAGAGTTGAGAATTTTGATTTTGTGGAGGAGGTTGTTGTTGTTGAGGGAATGGCAATGACAATTGTTGACCTTGATTTGGAAGTTGGGGAGCTTGCTGATTTTGAAAGGATTGAGGATATTGATAGAATTGGGCAAATCTCCCATAAGGATTTTGCATTTGCATGCTTTGCAACCATGCTTAGAAAGGATTTTGTGGTTGTGACCAAGGTTGTTGCCAAGGATTCCAATTTGGTGGGGGTTGGAAATTCATAGAGTTGTTAAACCCTTGATTTTGCTGCCCCTGCCAAGGTCTTCTTGCAAAAAAACAAAGAGATTCAAGCGTACTTGGATCTTCTTGAAAGACTGCTTTGAGGCCAGGGATTGAAGGACATTCCTTGGTCTCATGGGTTTCTGAGCAAATTACACAGGTTTCCACAACTTGTGCTTCCAAGGGACATTCCCTTAAAGCATGCTTCTTTCTACACTTCGGGCAAAAGATAGTCATAGCCTCGGTTTCTGCTTTTTGTTTATTTTGAATCTTAAGGGTATCAATTTGTTCACTAAGACTCCCTAAGATGTCAGTTTTAAATTCATCTAGCATATTACCAATTTCAGCCCTACTTACTGATCCTGTTGCAGATTTATTTGCCCTAAGGAGAGAAGGATCTCTAGGCCCTTTTTGAGTTTTTGATTTGCCCCTTGAGAGATGGATACAAAGTTCTGCTATATCATTGAGAGAAAGTTGAGAAATATCCCCCTTCCCCATCATGTTTAAGATATCTATCCATTCATCCCTAATGGCTTTTAATAAGAGGGCTTTTAAGGTCTCTTCATCCAAGGTACTCATTTTTGCTCTTTTTAAATTATATTGAAATCTTTCAAGTAAATCTTCTAAGCTCTCATCTTCTTTTTGCATCATTTTAAAAACCTCGTCCTTGTGATTAGTAGGCATACAATAGTCCAAATACCTATCCAAAAAGGTTTGTTTCATTTCATCCCAGGTCCTAATGGATTGAGTAAGTAACCCCATGAACCATTTCAAAGCTTGATCTTTTAGTGTTGATGGGAACAGTTTGAGTTTCTGAGTATCATCCAGATAGTCATAGGTTCGACACACAACTTAAAATTCAAACAAGAATGTTTCAGGGTCCTCAGTTCTTAACCCATGAAAATTTGGGAGGACGGATGGTGATATGTTTTTCATGGTGGCTCGGGAATCCTCATTAACAATGGGAAACCCAAATGAGTTATCCCCATCTCTATTTCCTCCAATGGGACCTCTACCTCCTCCATTGTTATTGTTATTTCCTCCTCCTCCTCTACCTCTACCTCTACCACCTCCTTCTTCCTCTGCCATGATGATTCTCCTAGGGATTTCAAAATCTTCTGGTTCTTCTACAAAGGGTGAATGAGAAGAGATTTCTCCTTCCTCTTCAGGTGAGTCTATTTCCTCAATTACAATTGGTTTTCTTGTAGGAGAAAGAGAAGAGTCTCTTCCTAGTTCAAATTCAATAGAAGGTGTAGGAGAGTCAATTCTTGGCTCTTGAATTTCAGGAATTCTAGGACTAGGAGTTTCGGTTGGAGATAAGGGAGGTGTCTCTTGTCTATCTCTTGAAGCAGATGGACTTGTAAAAATTGAACTTCGAGCTCTAGCTAAAAACCTTCCCCTAGAATCTCTAGCACTATGCATGTCATTTTTTTATTTTATCTTCAAGTCAAGTTAAATAGTTCTTTTTCTGATCTTCCAGGTCACTCTAGGTGCAAGAAGAGAGCATACTCAAGAAACTATTAAATCAATAACTTTCTC
Source organism: Pinus tabuliformis (assembly GCA_031772625.1). NCBI lineage: Eukaryota > Viridiplantae > Streptophyta > Pinopsida > Pinales > Pinaceae > Pinus > Pinus tabuliformis. Next base: position 1,690,876,090 of record CM062818.1, read on the forward strand.
CTTTCTGATCCTCCAGATCACTTCAAAGTGCAAGAGGAGAGCATACTTAGATAGGCTATTAACTTCTTTTCTTGAAATTTTATGTTTTTTTTTCTAAGAATATGGCTACTTAATTTCACTTCCCAGGCAACGGCGCCAAAATGTTTAGTCAATTTAGTGTTGTCTAAATTGCTAGTATTAATTGTCAACCCGGGGCTCGTAAGCTGATGAAGTGAAGGTGTACTATATGTACTTAAGTAACCTCTTAGATTTTTCTTATCGTTGGGGGTGTTGTTGTGGTTAATTATGTTCCTAAGATGGAATGATGATTTATAAACAAGTGAGTGATGGTGTGTGTGTAGTGTGAATCCTAAATGAGTGAGAGTGTGTGATTAGTGATTTCTAACTACCTGCTTGAAAGGAAATGCTTGAAAGAAATAAATGACTTGAAAGATCTTGAAATAACTTTGAAAGCAAATAACCACTTCCAATGGTACTAGACACCATTCATGCAGCTGCAAATAAAAGAAAAGAAAGTCACTTTTAAAACCAAAGATAAAGATTATCTCTCTCTAACTCGCTGCTTCAAACACATGTACTGTGTAAAGCACGGAAAGAAAGTAGCTTAAGTTGAATTAGAAAAGTGATTTAAAAATGAGAAAAATCTGCTTTAAAGACTAGTGATAACGTTTTGCTCTTTCTAACTCTCTACTTCAGCCATATGTACTATGCAAAGTATGATTAGAAAGTAGTGAAAGAATAGTCTAAAAAGCTCTTAAAACCAAAAATCTACTTTAAAGACTAGTGATAACGTTTTGCTCTTTCTAACTCTCTACTTCAGCCATATGTACTATGCAAAGTATGATTAGAAAGTAGTGAAAGAATAGTCTAAAAAGCACTCAAAGCCAGCTGCAAGTTAGTGGTATTCTGATCTTAAAAGATAACAATTTATGATAGAAGATCATTCATGTGTTAGCAGCTCTTTGAGAAATAAGATTAAAAATCAGCTATAAAAACAAAGGCAACAACTTGAATCTGTCAACTTCAAATACCATTAGTTTGTAAAGCAAACACACACACATAAAAACAAATCCTGGGCTAAAAGAAACCTGCAAAGAAGTAATACTGATCAGCGTGAAAGAAAAGAAATCAAATAAATGAAACTATACATGCTTAAAGGAATGCTGAATGAGAAAATAAGTAAATACTGAACATAAAATACTTTACAAAGGCTAAGATGAACAGGGGCCCTCTATTCATTCAGCCACAAGAAAACTCAGAGATCTGGAAGCTTCAAAACAACATTATGTCTATTCCTCCATTTGCCAAAGTGTACAAAACAGAGTGCTAGAATAGCACTAAAAAAAACAGAGTTCACAACGCTCTTAAAATTAACACAAGTTCAGAAATTACAACTGATAAAAAGTCTATTGAGCATACGCAGACGCAGCTATTTATAGGCATTTCTAGGATAGCCTAACACGTACATCTACTAACTGAAAAACAACTAACTGTAATGCGTAATTATGGTTCCTGGACACATCATACGGCTGCGTGGATGAGCTGGTGCTTCTGTCGTCATGGGCAATGAATCCCATGTTGGATCATGTCCCCTACCATCTGCAAAACGTGGACAAGTCACCGTTTAAGCTGACGTGACCTAGCAGCTCACAATCACCGTTAAACAGCCTTTAGTTGACCGTATCTTGACCAGCTTTGACCAGGGGTAAAGATGACGTGGATGGCTAGAAAAATGGGACAGGAACCTCGAGCACGTTGATACCTAAGTGCCCATGTGGCTCATCTGGCAAACTGACACGTGGAACCTTGCGTTTAACAAAAAGTCTGCAGGATCATCAGATAGTTGCGGGATCATCAGATAGCTGCGGGATTCCTGCAAGTAAGTCAAAATCTAAACAAACAGTCATCCATTAGCAAAACTTGCTTGATCATGCTTAATGACACCTAATGTAATGATCTAGGTGGTTTTATAGTGAAAATGAGGCAAAAGTGGAGAAAAGATGAGGAAAAACTGAGGAAAATGGTAGACAAGTAGGTGTAGAGTAGAGGCTCTACACCTATGATCGAAGACGATGTATATTTTTTGACACACTCCTATCTATATATATATCACTATTACCGGCTTATCTTGTTTAACATGTATGATGAAAATGTTTTTAAATTTACTTGCATGATTATCGTAAATGTCTGTCCAACACTCGAGAAGAAATTGCATCTGCTAATGTATTTAAGGACCTTGGAATATGCTGATATTCAATGTAATCAAATTCACGTTCCAAGAGACGCACTCTCAAAAACAACCTTAATAACACAGGATTCCTAATGGCATAAACTCTATTAAGTTGTAATACAACAAGTTCAGAATCTAACCTCACTATCAAACGTCGAATTCCAAAATGAAATAGATTCGTATAATAATTCAATCACTGCACTGTATTCTGCAATGTTGTTCGTTGTTTGACCGAGGCTTACCCCATGCATAGAAACTAACTCGTCAGAGGGTGAATAGATAACCCAAGCTGCGGAAGAGATATTCCGTGTACTACGACAAGCACCATCAGCAAATCCAATGTATGTTTGGAGAGGCGTCGACATCTGCAATATCAAGAGTAAAATCAAGATAAGCCAGAATAACGACGAAAAAACACACTCGCTAAGCTAAGCACACTGACTAACTAACAAACATACTAGCTAGAAAGAAAACCTAACCTAACTAAAACTTCTCCATACCCACCATTTAAGCATAATACCTCTTTAAGTAAAATCCATTTATGGGTTTACCCAAAGAGTCCCCATCAAAATCTACCAACTCATAAGCCCCTTTTGCTAGCTTTCGCTTTACAATATAGGGTCCATACCACATAGGAACGAATTTTCCAGCACCTAGCTTATCGTTAGCTTGATCATATAATAGCACTAGGTCTCCCTCCGAAAAACTTCGAGGGGTCACATTTCTATCATACTGAGCTTTCATTCGCTTCGCGTGAGTCTCGATTGCCAATGTAGCGTCACGTCGAGTCTCGTCTAATTTAGCTAAGTACAGTAAACGTTTCTCCTCTTCGGAAGTAGCTGGGAGAAATTCGACAGCCATTTGAAGTGATGGGATTTCGCATTCAATGGGTAACACAGCTTCCAAGCCATAAACTAGTTGGAAAGGAGTGAACCCTGTTGAGGTTTTTACTGAGGTTCGGTATGCCCATAGCGCCGAAAATAACATGTTGTGCCAATTCGACCGATGAATACCAATGGTTCGTCGGATCATGATAACCAGAACTTTGTTGATAGACTCAACCAAACCGTTGGCTTGCGGATAATAAGGAGTGGAGCTATCGTGGCGCAAACCAAGCTGGCTTGTAAGCTCAGTCATCATGATGTTTCGAAAATGGCTCCCATGGTCAGTAATGATTGCTTGTGGGACGCCAAACCTAGTTATAATATTATTGAATACGAAAACTGCAGCTGTTTTGCCGCTTGCGTCGAATGTAGGCATCGCCTCGGCCCATTTAGTGAAATAATCAACCGCGAGGATGATATACGCATGCCCCCCGGCCGAGTGAGGGTTACAAGTAATAAAGTCGATACCCCATTTGGCGAATGGACCAGCGGCAATTATAGGGTGGAGAGGAGCAGGTGGTGCGCGCATCTTTCGATCAAACACTTGGTAGTTGTGGCACTTCTGGACTGCGATGATACAGTCTTTAAACATAGATGGCCAGAAGTAACCAGCGCGCAACACCTTCTGAGCTGTGGCATACCCAGACATATGACCGCCACATGCTCCAGAGTGACAATCATTCAAAACCCTCTCAGCCTCTTCGTGAGTTAGACAACGTCGAAAAACTAAATCTACCCCCCGGCGATAAAGTGTATCTCCAATAATTTTGTATTGCTGGGATTGAAACCGAATTTTTCGACGTTCCGCCTTTGAAGCTTCAGGCCGAAAGGTTTGGGTTTGGAGATAGATGATTATATCCCCATACCACGGATCTAAAGTACTGATAAGAAACAAAGATTCGTCCGCAATGGACTTCTCTGCCACAGTCTCTGTGTCAGTACGCGGGAAGTCACACATCAATTCCGCAAAAACTAAGGATTTCTTAGACTTGGACTTCTCAAACTCCAAGTCGAACTCTTGCAGGATAACGATCCATTTAGAGTACTTGCCCCCTAGCAGTTGTTTTGTCAAAATTTAAATCATAGGGTTGCAATCCGAAATAACTGTAGTTTTACGGAGAAGAATGTAGTGACGAAAACGCTGGACAGCTTGAACGGCTGCCAGGGCCAATTTCTCCACATGCGAATATTTTAGCTCAGTGGGATTTAAGGTCCTACTGAGATAATATATCACATGCTCCGCTCTGAATTCATCTTCTTGAACTAACACCGTTCCAATGGTGGAATGCGAAGCTGCGAGGTATAAGAAGTAGTCCTGGTTGTAGTTGGGAGGATGCAACAACGGTGCATGGGTCAACGCGTGTTTAAGTGCATCAAAAGATTGTTGGGAAATCTCGTCCCAAAAGAATTGAATGTTCTGTTTCAACAACCGTGTAAAACCTTTAGTGACCTCGGCGTAGTTTGGGATGAATCGGCGTAAAAAGTTCGCTTTCCCTTGCAAACTTTGGAGTTGGCGCAAACTCGAAGGAGGAGGCAATTTGATGATAGCCTCGACTTTCGAGGGATCGATGCGAATGCCGGCTTTTGAAACAACAAATCCCAGCAATCGACCTGTTTCTATACAGAAAACACATTTGTGGGGATTCAACCGAATTCGATAATGCCTACACCTCATAAAGATTGCTCGTAGGTGGACAAGGTGATCAGCTCGACGTAAAGAATGAGCAGGCAAATCATCGAGATACGGTTGCACAATGTGCTTGATGTCGTGAAATACGTAAGACATCGCCCGTTGAAAAGTGGCCCCGACATTCTTAAGCCCAAAAGGTAATTTGCAATAAGCAAATGTCCCCCATGGACAAATGAATGCCGTTTTTGGTTGGTCGGCAGGTAGAATATTGATTTGATTATAGCCCGAAAAACCATCCATGAAGGAAAACATTTCACTTCCGGCACAATCATCAATAATTTGATCGATATAAGGCGTAGGATAGTTGTCTTTTGGACAAGCTCGATTGATATCCCTATAGTCGATACAGATTCTTATTGTTCCTTGTTTCTTATTGACCGGAACAATATTCGATACCCAATTCGTTAACGGGATCGGATAAATGAAACCTGCTTTCAACAGCTTTTCGACTTCTGCTTTAATCGCAGCCGCTTTTCGAGGGTGAATCTGACGCAACCGTTGTCGGACGGGTTTAGCATCCAGGTAGGTTTTTATTTCATGAACAAGAATGGCAGGATCGATTCCCGGCATTTCCTCGTAAGACCAGGCAAACACATCGCAGAATTCTTGGAATAGGGCCTTGTAAGTGTTATCACTTAGAACCATAGTTCATGTATGTAATGTTGTCCACAAGTTTCATATAAAAATCTTCAGCTTAGTGAATAGGTTTATATGTGTGTGTGTCACTTTGAAATTTGAATTTCAAAAGGTATTGATGTAAGTCCGTGTAAAAAATCGTTAGATACCCTCTATCATTGTCAGTTAAGGCATGTCTTGTCTTGATTGCGTCATTAGTACTTTGCGCAGTTTCGCAGCGCAGTCTGTTTGGTCAATTTAGCTGCGCAATGATGTTTCCGCCTTTTCGCAGCGTACTGTTTACCAGCCATTTCGTAGCGCGTTTTGTTAAATCTTAACTGTTTGCGCTACGAAATCGGGGTTTCGGGGTTTTGGTAGCGCCTTTTTCTTGAAATGTCAAATCTGGGAGGGGTGAGTCATAGGTCCGTTCACGTTTGTCAGTTGATGTCCTCTCCAGGTCATGATAGATCATCATTCCGCCATAAGGTCCAGGATCACGCATATGAATATCATCTTAAGGGATTTTATGAGGTATGGTTGTGTCATAATGTGTTTTCATAATGTGTAAACATGTCTGCTGTATGACGAGTGTTTTTTTTTTAAAAACGCAAAGAAGCCCGAGTTCTCATTTAAAGGGATCATCGCAAGCGAGTCTGCACTCCAAAGTCGAGATTGTTTTCGAGCTGTAGCTGCTATTAGTTTCCTGTGTGAAGATATTCGAAGCAAGATGGAAAAGAGGGAACATCGATCCGGTAGGTGCCTGAGAACAGAGCCAGAGGGGCTTGATGTTACACTCAGAGATGAAGGTGTAGCAAGAGCCTTTCGATATGCTGGTTGCTGGAGGTTCTGCGAGAAGTTGAAGGGAGGACATGCAGAGGTAACGAAGGCTTTTGCATTGAATTTTACTGGATTGAATTCAAAGGTGTCAATGTTAGAATTTCCTGTGTCTCCTGAAGCCATTTCTATTGTCACTGAAATTCCGAGGGGAGGACAAGAATGGTTCAAAAATTTTAAATTTGACATGAGTCCCTATAAAGAATTTTTGAAGGAACTGTATGTAAATGAGGACCTCACCAAAGCGGTGCCAAGGAGTTACGTAAAAGAACATTATGCTATGCTCCTTACATGCATCCAGAAATACCTAACATGCGAGGGAAGGTACAACAAAGTTTATTCTTATCACTTCAAACTTTTGTTGCATTTCACAGGTAAAGCTTCAATAGATATCCCTTTCTATTTGTTCAGAAGCATTAGTAAAATGTGTGATAAAATCCAGTTAAAGAAAGATGGTTGTGAAACATCCTTGTTTCACCATGGTTTGGTAAAGTTGCTGGTGTTGGATGGTTTGCAAAAGATTGGCAGAGATTGGGATTCTTTTGTTTTTATGGCCGGCTTTCAAAGCAAAACAGGCCTCACTCCATTGCCTGTGAGGGAAAGGGAAGAAAGAATTGAAGAACCTACTCTGGCTGAGCTCAGAAAGGAGGTGACAGACCAAAAGAAGCCTAAAACCAAGTTAAGGAAATCAGAGAAGTCTGTGGTGGCAAAGGAGACACCTAAATCATCAGCAAAGGAAACACCTAAGTCATCATCTAAGGAAACACCTCAGTCATCAAAGCAGAAGATCCAGAAAAAGAAGGATGAAGCTGGACCAAGTGAAGTTGAAAAGATTTCAAGGGTAAAAACCAGAGGTCAACTAAACAAGGAGAAAGGTAAGTCAATTACTGTGGAAGAAAGCCCTATGTCAAAAGGAAGTTTAAGTGACTTACTTGTAGCTATTGAACTTGAACAAGATCAGCCAATACAGATTGAACCAATAGAGTTTGAGCAAGATCACCCAGTGCAGCCAATGCATATTGACCTCACTCAATCTTCACCCGAAAGTACTAAGAAACCAAGAGCTTCAAAAAGGTTGAGATTTGAGAAGCCTAGTAAAGAATATGCTTTCAAGCCACGTAGGCCAGTCACAAGAAGACAAATGAAAGAGGTGGAGAAAGCGCAGAAAGAGGAGGCACCTTTAGAAGTGTCTAGTACAGATGTACTTGAGGTTTTGACCAGAACAGTTCATGCAGCCAGGAGTAAAGACAAGAGTAATAGGGTCATCATCAGCCAAGGTGGAAATGTCATTGCTATCAAGCAACAGGCAGGAACAACACAAGAAGAAGTGCCTCAGATTAAAAATGTTTCTAAGGAAAGGGCAGTGAGATATGCAAATTATAAAAAGGCTGTACTAAAAGGCAGAACAAGTCTAATGAGCCAAAATGACTCAGTGTCTGATGCATATTTGTGGACAGTGCCAGCTCTGAAGCAGGCAAAAACCATGAAACAGCTGAACACAAGCCTAAGAGCAGAAAACAAGGCTTTGAAGAAAGAAGTTAGCAGTTTGAAGAAGAAGCTAGGTAAACTAGCTGATTAATCCAAGGGGAAATTTGCTTTTCAAGTTTTGATAAATTTTGGTTGCCATCATTTTGAAACTTTTTGGATCCCTTACACCTGTACAAAGTAGCTAAAGAAATCACGAAGTTAAGTCAACAGTGCTTTAAGATTCATATGTTCTGTTTTGATTATCTACAGCAGTTTCGTAGCGCGCTACGAAACTGCTGTAGATGACTGTTTTATGAGAAAAAATGAAATTGATGCTGAGGTCAGCAAATCTTGAAAAGGATGACTCGAGGGCAGTAAGGAGACTATACAAAGCTATCCAGATATTCAAAGGGTGACAGGTGTGAGTGTTGAAGAAAAAGGTGAAATTTTTTGTTTTTTGCTAAAAGTCTTCCTAAAGTTACTTTATAACCGAATTGTTAGGGTTTTGGTAGGGTTACCGAAATTTTGGGTGGTACACCTGTTCAGTTCACAAAGCGTCCAGATCATGAGGCATATTGGATTATGCGTGGTTATTAAAGGAATTAAATGGCTTGGAGCATAGTCTTTTAGTACATGAAGACTAATGGAAGGCAGGGACCGTGAAAACAGGGCACATATCCTCATCAACTAATGAGTCATCCACACAGCAAGTATCCGAAGCTGCTCATTCAGTGAATGTTTCTCCAGCATGTCTTGGCCATTATAGAAATGGTACAGGTGTCAAAGTTCAAGAAAGCATCAATGCACACGAGGAGATAGAATTAGAGTTTCAATAGGAATGGGACTCTATGTATTCACAGCGCAATACCTTTGTATTTAATAAGTTTGTTTAGATATAGATAAGGCAATTAATGATAGGATTTCGAGCTCCCCTCATGCTGGAGGAGGAGTCTCAAGTAGTTGTAGTTTTGTTTTCCTATATATAGAAAAAACTCTGATGTAAAAAAGGTTGGAGATTTTATAAAAAAACAGAGTTTTTATCAGCTTGTGTAAGAAGACTTTGACAGTAATACAAGAATTACTTTTTCTTCCCAAGATTCATTATATGTTTAAGGCTCAGAACATGTGTGGTTTTGTCATTATCTTGTATGTATTTTACAGCTCACTAAATATGCAATCACTCTGAATTCACCTAGTGCTCAGACTTCCTGTGCTTATTTATGAGTTGAGTTCTTTTTGGAGAGATGTTTTGAGTGTTAAACGTTATATGCCTTGGTTTCTATGATTAAGTGATCAATAGTTTACTGCAGAAGTGTATGACTCCATGAGCCCAATGGAAGAGGTGTTGTTTTGTATTTCCAACCAGCTTTATTTTCATAAATTGTGTAAAGAGTTAGCCATCTGTTGTTATAATTGATTCTTATCAAAAGTATGTGAGAGAGCCCTCTCTGACTAAGGAGGCTAATCCTTAGTCTAAAGTCTGGTTGAAATAGTTACATGAGATCTTGCTAGGTAGCAGCCCTTAGTACTGATTTTGTGATAACAGTAAGTTTGGATTTCATCATCTGTACATGCGGCACCTATATGAATGTTCTCCTCAATTCCGGGCTTCACTGAAATATCAATGGGAATAGTACGAGAAATATTCCCTAAATTCAACTCTGAATCAGAATGTTTCGTTGGATCCTGAGTGTCTTTGACATATTCAGCGGTAAAGATAGATGAAAAATCATTTTCAAATGCTTCATCCCTAGGTAAAAACGAAGATCTGTGATGGAGATCCTCCCATGGTAGATCGTCTACACTTAGGATTTCGCAAAGTTGTTCGTCAGATGACACGACTTCGGGAAACGCTATCCGCTCTAAGGTTGAGGTGAAAAGTGATTCTTCACTGACCACATTCATTTGGTCGATCTCGGTTGAATGAGAGTCGGTAAAAGACATGAGAGCTTCATAAGCAATTTCATATGGACTCAAGGGCATAGCAGCACCAAATGAGTCTATCTCAGAGTCAGATGGGACAATCCAAGGATCATCATAAATAATGTTTTCTGATGTAATCATATGAATTGTTGCAAATGAAGGTTCTACGCTGAGTGGAGGGAGAGGAAAAGTTCCCAGTAAACCGGAATCCCTAACTAAACCTACACCAACGTCCCTATAAGGGATTGTCGTCTTACCGACATGCTGGATACTCTCTGAAGAGGTTGGGTCGGATGAAAAGTATATCAGCTGATCAATAGTCATGATCTTACCGTTATGTGGAAACTTAATTACTCTGAAGACCGATGAAACGACCGCTATCATAGCATATGAGCAACTTCGGCCCAAAAGAAGGTTGTAGTCTAGAGGGGCATCAACCACTTCCACATCCAGACTAACGGTTTTACCTTCTACCCCTATAGGCAATTCCTGTAGAATACCAAACGGACAGAACCCACGGCCATCAAAGGCCTTAAGGATGGTGGGGGATTGGTTCAACGAAGGAGAACCAAGGGATCTCCAACATTGAATCGACATAATACACGTAGAAGCTCCCTCATCAAACACAGTCCTATGAATAGGCATGTTTTTTACTATCACTGGAATTTGGAAAGCCATTTGATGGGGGAGACGCGGTGTACTATTTTCTAGATCGAAGATTATTAGATTCGGGTCCTGAACATCAACAGCTCCTATAGCCGACAAAAGAAATTTTCGTTGTGTTGGGCATGATTGCAGCACTTCTAACGCTGACATTGCTGAGGGTGAAACAGCTAAGTCCTCAACAATGTTGTAATTCTGGGCCGCTCTCGCATGTGGATTGAAAGCAGACCTTCTAAGTACACCCTTGGCGGGCGGTTTAATTACTAAGTCCGGGTTAGGTTTCTCGATCTGTAGTGGATCGGAACCAGGAGCTGAGGTTGATGGGTTAGAGTGAGAAGATTCTGCTTCCTTACCATCAACAGGATTTTTACTACCATAATCTTGCGATCGAGTCGCAATCCTCACATGAGACATCATCAAAATGGGTTCTTCACTGGCATTCGAGGAAGAACCTATCATCTTATTCTCCTGCTCCGGAAATGGATTTTTTAACACAGCAGGAGTGGGAGAACCTTTGACTATTTTCACAACCTCGGCCCGATGAGGGAAATCTCTCGTAAAATGATCCTCTTCACAAATAAGACAAGGATATCTAGGTTTGCGCTTTTCGTCATTGGTTTCCGACTTTTCGGTTTTCTCCTTCAGAGCCTTGTCTGCTTTAGTCTTCTTCTTTCCTTTCTTCTTTCTGCCGTTTTTTTATTTGGCCGTAGATGACTCTACAGCGTGAATATCGGCGGTAAGTTCAGGAGAAGACTCTCCTGTCGGGGAATCGGGCAAAGTGATAATAGGAGTAGTTGAAGCCTTGGAAGACTTCTTCTTGCTCTTTGTATTCACGATACCAATCATACCATCAGCGGCATGAGATCCCGAAGGAGCAGCAGCGATTTGATTCGACTTTGGAAGATCCAGAATCTTCTCGTGTAATGTACCCGACTGAGTGTAAACTAAGTCAAGGTATTGCGCCTGAACAATGACTTGCTCCTCAGTAACTACTCCGGCCTTAGCTACATCTTCAGTAATCCTTGGTAATAATGATTTAACAAACCATTCAGCTAAGATTTGGTCCGGGATAAAAACTTTCACTAGCCTTCTTCGACGTCTCCACTCATGAATGTGATCGGAAATATACGTGGAGGTTGATTGTTTTAGTGAAGTTAATAACTCCGTGCCATTATCGTATCTGACCGACAACTGAAAGTGAGTTAAGAACGAGGTAGCTAACTGGCTAAAATTGTAAAAAGAGGCCCGTGGTAACTCAATGTACCACTTTGCCACGAGACCAATGAGTGTACGCTGGAAAAGATGTAAGCGGATCGAATCATCCGAGATAGAATTTGAAGCACACCAGAGGTGGTAAGTCATCACGTGATTGGAAGGATCCTCTCCAGACTTACCTTTGAACTTGGGTATATCGTTGGGCAACTTATTTGGCATTGACGGCCAGAACGGAAGATATTGAATTGGATCGTTCGTTAGGCGCGTCAAGTCTGGTAAATCCAAAGTTGCGATAAACGGTAACTGCCGGTTAGGATCTCTAAAACTCTGGGTCACAATACCGGCCCCAGGAGGAGGATATCCAGGATAACTAGGAACAGGAGTCGCATTTGGGATATTATATCCTCCTGGAAAACCAGGATTAACCGGACCGTACTGGGGTTGCTGAGGTTGTTGATAAGTGTACCCAGGATACGGTTGATACTGGTAAACCGGTTGTTGGACAGCTTGCCCAGGTTGGTACTGTCCCTGGTACGGAGGTTGAAAAAATTGAGGTTGAGTAGTGACAACCGTACTTATACCAGGCTGGCCTACAGGCATCTGGACCGTGGTTTGAATCGTAGATCCAGACACCGGTAAAGATGTCTGAGGAGTGGTTACAGAGACAGTAGAAACCGGAGCCGTAGATACTCTAGAAGTAAGTATGGTAGATGTGGCGGTAGTTGCAGCAGCCGTTTGAGATGGAGTACTAGGTGCAATTGGCGGCTGAGTAACTACTGAAGCTACAGAAGTTTGAACACTTGACTGGACAGGTTGCGGTTGCTGGGGTGGACCAGAAACTATGCGTTGTCCAGCTTGAGGTACCAACTGTATACTTGGCTGCAACACCTGTTGACCCTGTGACGGATCCCACACTAACATTCCAGGGTATTGACCCGTAACAGGTTGAGGATACTGAGATCCATAGCCGGATTGAGGATAGGATTGATAATTGTAAGGTGCAGTTCCCATACCTTGACCATATGATTGACCTTGAGGTGGTTGATAACCTTGACTTGAGTATTGACCTTGAGGTTGATAACCTTGAGGTAAATACGGATACTGGGGTTGACCTTGACCTTGAGGTTGGTACCCTTGAGGTTGATACCCTTGGGGTTGATACCCTTGGGGTTACCATCCTTGAGGTTGCCATCCTTGAGGTTGATATTGATACTAAGGTTGACCTTGGGGTACATATTGAGGCTGGGGTTGACCTTGAGGTATGTATTGCCCCATAGGAACGTACTGACTTTGAGGTTGCCCCCCAGACACAAATGAAGTACCTTGAGGTTGCCCCCCAGGCATTAACTGAGGCTGCCCCCCAGGCGGTAATTGGCCACCTTGAGGTTGGGAAACGGGAACTGAACCTGACATCATGTAAATGTCTCCTACACCCAATGGTACATTACCACTGTTTCCAACTAATAACCCATGATCAACGGGTTGAGGAGATGCCCCCGCAAAGGTACCAGAAAGAGATTGATACCCAGTGGGAACAGAAGGACCGCCATGTAAAAAAGATTCAGGACTTTGAGTAAACATGGACGACTGACCAGACATATTTACAGGAGTATGAATACCTCCAGGTGGAAAAGGAGTACGAGGTGTGGAAAAACCTAGCCCAAAGTTGTCTAAATAATTTGTTAACGAAAGGTACCAAGTAGTACTTCTAGGAGGACTGTAAAAGATAGATTCACGCTCTCTTAGATCAATAGTAAGTTGATCTTCAAGGTTAGAGACGCCTATTTCTTCCTCTGGAGCAAGTTCTTCGATAGCAATCAAACCAGTAGGAAGATTTTCGGTGATAATTCTTTCTATTCTCGGTGAATCAGGAACACTAGAAGTCAGAGTAACAGGTTCAGATATTTCTGGTTCTTCGCCTGTATCACTAGCAGACGAAAAACTACCAACAAGCTCAGAAACTGTAACAGCTTCGGGATTATAACCTGTCTCTAAACTTTGGTAATCTGGATGGACCACCAAGGAAGATTCTCCTTCTTCAGGTGAACCTACTCTACTGCCACTAGGAGGAGTTACAAGGACCTTCAACCCTTCGTACTGACCCGGAACGTCTTCAGGAGACCCACCCCGTGATCTACGGAGTTTTCTTAACAAATCTGTTCCGGTAACAATTTCAGGTGACTTGCCCCGAAGTCTACGGGACTGTCTCGGTAATTCCGCCACAGCTAAAAACTTTTAACTACTACACACGAAAACAAAATAAAATTTCAAATCAAACCACCTAAAGTCTCTAAAGAACCAAACAAATTTGAATCACACGCCTAAAGAATCTAGGGCATCAAACCAAACACAAACAGTAGCCTTCCAGACCGAAAGCGCTAGTTGGTGATTAAGCCCAACATCGCTGGATTCAGTACAGAAGTGGTGGGTGGAACAGTTACCCCGGCAACCTGCTTAATGAATAGACTGGACCAAGTTCCTCCACTTTAACCGTCTCGAGTGAAGTGAACCCCCCAGAAAATCCAAGTGAGTCTAGCCGACGTCTGCTCCAGGTACAGTGGGATCTTCCCTCCACCGTCACCTCGGTAGAATCCTAAAGATAATGGTCACTAAGGTTACCAACCGCAAAAAATGCACCTGGGGGAACAGTCTAAACTCCAACAGCACGCAAGGGCAGAGTAGCAAGCTCAATCCCCTTGCCGGCTCCTTGACAATAATCCAAGGTTTACCGACAAGTGACCCCTGGCTCCTCGACAATGGTTAATTCGAGGTTTACCGTTTGTAATACGTGCGTGTCTGGCGTCGTTCCCAACGAGGGGGGATTGATCCCCTCACTGGTTCGGACACGAGCTCATGCTTCTCCTTTAAGAGGAGCTTTCCCAGAGTACAAGTGAGACAATTGGATTTATTCTATCACAAGATAAGCTACTTGTTTGGTTTTGTTGTCTTGGAGAGTTAATTACTCACCTACTCCAAGACACTAGCCTGATCTAAATTTGTGTTTCAGAGCCCTAGTAAATAAAAGTTACTAAGTCGATTTTACTTTAAGCGTTAATTTTATGGTTTTTCTTTAAAGACAAAAGGTAGTGGAAGTGAAACCAATGGTGTGTAGACTCGACTCAAACCACTAGAAAGATGCACCTAAGATGATTTACGCTACTTTCCTTTTTCAATGAAATTCTTAACTAAGAGAGTTGAGAGAATGCAAATTTTAGAGAAAACCACTTCCTTAGAAAAGACAATCAAAGAAACAATTCTCTTTTTCTTTTCAAGCATGTAAACATGACCACTCTTTACGTGCACGAAAAAACTCTTTTTCTTTCAAAACTTTTCAAAGCTACTTGAAACAAAACTTTTCAAAGGAGATGTTTTTGCATTTTCTCTTTTTAATAAAGCATATAAACCTATCTTAACAAAAAACAATTTCAAAAGCTATAAAATCTATGAAAACTTGACTTACAAGCAAATCAAAAGAGAAATTACTCTAAGTAAACCTAACAAGGCAAAAGCTCACAAAGATGATTCTAGGTTGTTTTACTTGATCAAAATCAAATCAAGGACCAGCTAATGCAGAATCAAAAGACTAGTCAAAACAAAACTCAAATGTTTTTGTTCTTTTTGTAAAATGGAATTCAAGGCTTAAACAACAAGCACTTCGAAATTTGCCCAAAGAAACAACTCAATAGTAAGTTGTTCTCATAGGTAGACTTTGTGACAGGTCTGACTTCTTAGAATGCTGACAAAACCAGAGAGATCTAAGGCTTGACAACTTCTACCGCCAAAGTCACTACAAGACCTACTCAAAAATCAAACCCTAGGGCTTACACCTCGATGAAATCCACTAAAACACTCAATGCTATCGAAACAAGTTCAGGTGAAGATCTTTGACAAGGGACTAATGAATCTGGGTAGTAAAAACTAAGAAAAAACAAAATCTAAGAGCAAAAAATGCAAAAAATGGAATTTTCTCAAATTTTAGCAGGGGACGCAGGCAACCCGTTAGCACAGGTGCGGGCACGCTCTGTGCACACAGCAAAAGTGCGTCCAGGGACGCACTGTGCAGCACTCAGAGGGTGCGTCCTACTGAAAAACTCAAGAAAAACCAAAATGAATCTAATCCTAAGCTAACCCACCCACAAACAAAGTCATAGAGCCAAAACCAGAAAAATAAACCAATTTTCTCAAAGCAAAGTTCACAAAAAGGAAAAGACTTTTCTCATCAATGGAATCCCCAGCGGAGTCGCCAATTTGTCACACGGAATCAGTCAAAAGTGCGGACACAACCGACCTTCCTAGAAGTCTAAGACATTCTAATGACAAACAAAACAAACTAGAGCTATCCTTCTCTAAACATGCATTATGATATGAGAAATCAAGTGTTTTGTTCTTACTTTTGTCCAAACGCTGTTGTAGAAGTCCAAGCTTTGTTGATCTGGATGATCTCCTCCTTTTCTCCAAAACCTGCAATCACCAACAGTCAAACAATTAAATAGCACCTAATTATAACATAAAACAAAGCATATTCAACATATAGACCAAGGAGTACATGAAATAACTCATAAACAACAAGTTATTGAGAAGAATGGACCAATTTGCATTAAAGGTAATCAAAAGGAACCATTACAACCTGAGCCTTGGTGTTGTGCAAGCTCCTTCCAGGGTCCACAAGAGTCTTCCTTTACTTTGACAAAGCTCACCCACTTCCAAATAGAACAAGCAAAGATGGAAATCTCTCCTCACAAGCTTCTAAATGTGAGTCCTAATTCCTGCAGCATTTACCCTTAGAAATGTATAGCTTTCAACCTCTCTCCTTCTGGCCCAATGCCTGTATTTATAGTTTTCAAGAGGAAGTTAATCAGGTCCACCATCAATGGGATAATCCCCTCTTTGGATGGGATAGCTCCCCTATTGATGGGATAAGTTCCTCTTTGGTAGGAGTGCATGAACCATCTGGAGGCGCTCAATACACGTCGAACAACCTTCTAGAACGCTCTAGAAATAACCACAAGTGACTTTTTAAAGATGAAACTTGCGCATTTTAACCTTTTCAGGGGGACGCACCTGCACCTTTACATACAGAGCGTCCAAAGACGCAGCTTTTGTGAACATTGGGTGCATCCCCGCAGGTAAGGTTGAGAGAACCTGCGTCCCCAGAGATAAATACATTTAGAAAGACTTTCTCTTTTTTTTGGAGTTTGACATGGAGAGCAGAGGCATAAGACTTGCCTAAGAGGGTAGTATGACTGTTGATAGAGCCATCCTAACTGTAAATAGTCATGGTGACATTTTTTAGTGTAACAATCCACACCAGACAAAATTCAAAAGTTCGAGGAAGCAGTTGACCCAGTCTTGCCTTCAGAGGATTCATCTTCATATGATACAATCACTGGAGAGAACAACAATGACACCATCCAAATTCTCTTCGTAAGAAAAGTCTCCGATGAACATGGAGGCAGTCTACCTGCTCTTTTACCCTAGGAAGGAAGTTTTTCAAAGTCATATCCGGCCGTATATTCGATTCCACCTCCAAGTAACCTAGTTGTTTCCTTCGATTGGAATCTACTAGGTAGACCCCGCTTACCGGCTAGTGTGCCATTTCAAATCATTGCTCAAAAATATATAATGGTCATGGCCGGTACCATCATAGATGAAGGGGCTTCTGTGACTATCCTTTCCTCAACTGCTTGGAAATCACTTGGTTCGCCAGTGCTTTTGCCTGAAATGAGAAATCTAATAGGCTTTGACAAAGGAACTAGTCGATCGTTAGGGATCCTTCCCAATGTGCCGATAACTGAGAAGGAAAAACGTTCACATGAATGTAATGGTAGTCCAAGGACCCCTGGATTATAATCTACTCCTTGGACGTGACTATATTTATTGCATGGGAGTCGTTGTCTCCTCACTCTTTAGAGTAATGTGTTTTCTACATGAAGGAAGAGTGGTCAAGCTCGTAGACCAGCTTTCATTCCCCGGTTCACACATAGCAAATAGTCAAATACCATCCCTGAATGGTCTTTTCATGCAAGGAATGTCTCATCAATCCCCAATCCGTCCACTTGATGAGCGCGAGTGATTCGGAGGACATGACTGAAACCCAGGGGGCATGCACCCTGGTCTATTTCGACAGGAAAACCTTGGGTATAGGGTAGCTTTCTGTTAAGGATATATGACTAGTTTACGAAATTAGACTAGAATAAGATTCCTTCATCAAAGTTGTGTGAGTGGAGCCAGTTGCAGCACTCACCTTTGTTTATTTCGGTAGACATCGCCGAGGAAGTGTTTTACCTGAGGTATGGATAGAACAATCTTTGGTAACCTGGAAATTTTTCCCTATACTTGGGGGCATATGGATAGGTCCTCTAACCCTTTAAACTCGTAGGCTTTGTCGTTTCCTAACTTGCATAAATAAAGGATGCGGGGCAAAGCTTTGAAAAAATGCCATTTTTTAAATGAGACATCCTTATTATACGACTAGATCGAGCAATTTTAACGTAGAATTCAAGCTTGTTAAAAAATAAACATAAGCAATGAGCAAATGTTCCCCCAGAGTTTAAGCTCATTAAAAAATGAACCAATTTCTGGTAAATAACCATCGTGAATGTATTATCATCAGCCTTTGAAGCCTTGGTCATGTTCTCATCATCACCTCCACTCTATATTGGTTGATCATTCACCTCCATTTGATTGTTTATCCTTTTTGAGGAACAGTTATGAAGAGTGATCCTGTGAGCCATCCTTGTGACACTTCCGTGATTTGAAAATTCCAAACCTTACCTGGAATTAGCTGCTACCCAAATTTATCACTTGTTCCTCAAAAAACGAGTCTCCTTTAAGCTCTTTTCAACTTACTCGTAAAATATAAAAAGATTGCAGAGCAATTGGCCTCTCCAGCTCGTTAAAGTGACTAGAAGTGCTATCCCTCCTTTAGATTTTAATCTTTTTGGATTTGAGGGATTATTACACAAAACGATCGAGCACTTGTTTTGTTCGGCTCGTTAAAAATACCGAAAATTCATCCCTTTTGTATTGTTTTATACTTTTTCGGACTCAAGGGATTAAATGACGAAAAATGAGTATTGGAGTTTTCTTTACATCCCTTTTTCAGACTCTCTAAAATTGAAAAGGACCGAGTTATCTTTGTCGTTAAACTTGTTAAAACCAAATAGCGACAAACTTGTCCATACAGACAAGAACGAGTTTCACTATCGCTAGGCTCATTAAAACATAGCGATGGGTTTGCCCGAAGGGAAAATTATAGAACAAGCATATGTTATCCTCCTCAAGCTTGACAAAAATAAAGAGGTACTCGTCAACAATGACTGGGGAAAATTGGGAAGGAAACTTGAAGAAACTTTATTGGTAGCAAGTCGCTCTTGAACATGACACTTTCACTCCACATCCGAGTCAGGTTGGGTTGTTCCATTCACTGGTCATATCACCATGCGTCCATCACGCCACCCATATTTTGGGTTAATGCTACTAATCCATCAATATGTGTCGCCAGTATGTTCAAGAGAAGTTGCTCAGAGAATTCACCTGTGTCTCATCCACTGCAATACATTTACGCTCCATTCTTTCATGACCGCCACCCTGAACCTTATATCACCAGATCGTTTTCACCTCCATTAAAATCATTTACTCCGTTTCATGTCATTGATGTGGGATTCACTAAGGCCCTCCTATGACAGATCGCTTCTTGTTGACATCAGCTCATTATCCAAGGAGTCGATCTAAGAACAACCCTTTCAGTACTTTGAAGCTTGCATGCCTCAATGGCAAGTTTCTCACTTCCGGCGACAGGTTTACATCAATGGCCTTCGACCGAAAGATTTTGCGTGGTGTTTGACGCCAAGTCCGTTTATTCAAACCACGTGAATTTTACTTTAGTACCTTGAGGGTCATCATCATTATCAGTGATTCCTCTCGCGCCTGTTAACATCTTACATCATTGGCTGGTAATCAAGCAATGTCTTTCCATGTTCGACTCCAAAACATCTCTCACATGGATCGACTTGTACTTTGAGTGAAGATCGGACGAGATTGAAGACCCCGTATCTAGTTTCATCCATCCGAGCTGCGATATATGTTTGGGAAAATAAAGACATCAAATGTACATCATTACTACACAGATAATCATCCAATCCAAGGGATGATGGCTCTACCAGAAACATGAGTCTACACTCAGACGATTGTCTGTCTTATGTACATGAAAACGAATTTATAAAGTTGAGCATGGGAATGCCCGCCTCAGCTAGATCATGAAAATATTATGAAGATAATGTATTGTATTGTATCTTATTACAGGTCGCCTTCCAGCTTGAAAAACCTTCAGATCCTCATGATAAAGCATTTCACCCGACATCAAAATATTAACAACCTCATGCTTTAGGGGGAAACTGTTATAGACATTTTTGGGAATTGCAACCCCAATCATAAATTTTCATAAACCAAGGGCTCCTAAGTACCTAAAAGTGTTGTTCTAACCCCTAAAAGAATAGGGTCAACAGATTACAACATCTCCTAGAAGTTCTCCATGAAAAACTACTCAGAACTGGTCAAGACTGGACCATCTCACCTGCTCCATGGTCAAAGCGTGTTGCATCATACCTAAATGCACACGGGAGGTGTTATGCATACTGAAAAGCCCTTCTATGGGGTGCGATGGGTGAGAGTGGACAAATGGCAAGGTCAATCTGCAAGGTGGAGGATCATGGAATCTTCGAGAAACTTCTCCTGTGACACTTTCCTCTCTGCATTCACCCAGGGATGAATAAGAGATCATCAATCTCCAAGTGGAATCAAGAACTATCAGAGAGAGGACACTAATCAAATCTCAAAAGCTAACTCACCCCCCTTGCAAACATCTATATATGGATCCTTCATCCCAGAGATCCAGGGGCTGGAATTTTGTATCTTGTAAGGAAGTGCTGCTAGTTTCTTGGTGTAACATCATAGTGTTGGGTGATCTAAGATTTTCATGAGGTGAAGAAGGGCTTTCTTGCTGAGAGGATGATGCTGGGTCAGAATAATTGTTGTAATCCTCTTTGCTATTCTTGATTATTAATAAAGCTATTCAATTTTTCCTCCACATTCTTGTATGATTAATGATATATGCATTTATGTGGTCAATATATATCTGGTCCTATATTGTTTATGATAGTAGATCTATGTTCTTGGGTAGTGTTATGTTGCTTTGATCCTACAGGTGATATTTGAAGCTGGGTAGACGAGGAAGCGAGTGGCAAAGATCTATCAGAAGGGAGAGGAATCAAGCAATGAACCAAGCGCAAGACAGAGGTTGGTCTCCTTTATTCCCCTCTTATCTACCTCTCATAAAGGAAAATGAAAGTGGTTTTAGTTTGTTTGTCTCTAAGGTAGCTACCAGCCTTAGTGGGATTAGCAGCTCTGCATAGACACTAGATTTCACGAAAACAACCGTTGCCGGGGAAGACTGTAGCCATTTGTCTCTTTTCCAAAGTAGTGTAAGAACCTGTTAGGAAAGAATTTGGTTTTAAAAACAGAAGGTAAGAACCTGCGTACGAAGTATGTAATAGCTCTGCTCCCCTGCCCACTTTCCTATATATTTGTTGCAGTAGTTGATTCATGTGCATGACTAAGTAAAAAAAGCTACAAAAGAATCCCAAACCTCTAACCAAGCCTGATAAAGCTAAGGGGTCGTTGACCCTTGGCCGATCAACATTTATAGGGGAAATCCTTAAGAAAGCAGAATCTCAACCTTCAGTAGGGCCTAGAAATGTCACTTCTAGACAACCTACTAGTTCCCTTCAGGCCACAGGATCACCATATGTAGCCTTTGCTGAGGTGCATAGTCATACCGAAGATAAGGATTTTCAAGAAATTGAGAATTCTAGCCCAAAATCATTGCAAGAAGGGAACCTTAGCAACCTCTGTGAAGTGGGGAGGAGAAACCGCGGGAACTGAAGAACCAAAATCCCCTCTTGGGATAATTTCTCCATTAAGCAGCCCAGATAAAGGAAGTGTTGTTAAGGCCATTCCTATTAAAGCCAATCCCCCTCGTCAGCCTAGGAATACCCTCCTAGATATCGCAGAAGATTATTGGCACATATTTGACCAAATGGCCCAAAACCAGCCAAACACCCAAACTTTGACACTGCAATATCCCATTGTGGACATTGCAGCTAATGCTCCTACGAAAGAAATTCCTCTCCAGCATATCCCTACATTTCATGGCCTTACATCAGAAGACCCTGATGCATTCTTATTTGAATTTGATGTGTTGTGTAGAGGTTATGACTATACCACCGACCCGAGAAACTGAAATTATTTTCCTCTACATTAGAAGGAGTTGCTTTACTATGGTTTATGGGTTTGGGTGGTGGTGTTATAAATAATTGGGATCAAATGAAAGAATCTTTTCTAAAAAAATATCAAGATTATTGTAGGTCGAGAGAGTTGAAATATGAAATATTTCAGATGATGGCTAGACCAAATGAAACAGTAGAGGAATATGTCGAGCGTTTTCAGTATAATCTTCAAAGATCTCCTTATGCATCATTACCCTTACCTGATAATGTATTGAAAACTGCATCAATTAGAGGAATGAAGAACAATGGATTGAAACATTAAACATTATGGGAAAAGGAGATATTTACCGGGAAAATTTTGCTGACATTATTAATTTATGTATCAGGAGTTCAAGAGGTAGCACAAGAATAAAACCAGCAGAACATGATCAATTTAACATAATTTCTGTAGAAGGAGTAACTCATGCAGAAATTGGAAACTTATTAGAAAATTTTAAAACTGACGTATTAGGGACTCTGACAACACAACTTGATATTATGTAGGCCAAGCAGAAGCAAGCAGAGGCAGAACAAAATTTGGCAATCTTCTGTTCTAGGTACAGAAAGAAACATAGCCACAAAGAATTTCCATTAGATGCGGTTCAAGCCTATGCCATTTGTATAAAAGGTCATTCTACGGAAAGCTATCCCTCACTTCCTGGATTGAAAGTAGTATACAAGGAAGTAGAGGAAGAGCCAGAATCGGTATACCTACTTAATCAACGTCGTCAATGGCAGCCACAACAATCAGGTATGTTCTCTGATCCAGCTTCTTCTTTTCAGCCTCCATAATATCATGCTTAGCAATACAGTACTATGTGGCAAAATCAATCTCCATTCTCAAATTTGTCACAACAACCATTTCCTTCATCATCACCATGGCCGAATCCATCAAGTCAACCCAGTTGGCCAAATTTTCCCTATACCCCACCACATTGGAAAAATAATGTATATCCACCACAATGGTCCCCCCCTAATTCACATAGTCAAGCCTGGCAGACAAACTAGCAAAGACCGATGAACCAACTAGTAGGAACCATTCTACTCCCTCAACCTACACTGCCAACATTACAACAAAACTCCCAGTCTAGTTTAAGACCACATCTCCCAGCCCAACCCAACCCTAATCCCAATAACGGACTGGTCCAATCTATTCAAATAATTGAAACACCAAACGTAAGAACCGATCTAAGGGAGTGTAATGACCTTCAATTAAGATCTGGGCGCATCATTGAAATGGAGGGAGATAAAATTGCTCAAGTTGAAAATCAGTTACCTATAGAACAACCATTACAAGAAGAGGATGTGATCAAACAACAAACTCATAATCAAGTAATCACATCTCCTCCATTCCAAGAACGATTAATTATACCTCAGCCTACACAACATCCTAATTTTGACATTCTGGGAGATCTTAAAAATCTGTGCATAAAAATCCCACTCCTCAAAGCCATCCAAGACATCCTAATATATGAAAATAACATCAAGGAGCTATGTATAAAAAACTGAGTAGAATAACAAATAACCTGACAGTCCAAGTAGTTGGCACATTATCCGACCTATTATCAAGAAGAGAAACACCCACTAAATATGAAGACCCAGGAAACATGATAGTAATAATACAAATCCATGGGAAAACTTTTGAAAATTCCTTAGTTGATTTAGGGGCTGCAATTAATAGCCTAACAACCACCACCTGTCAAAAACTGGGTATTACATCAGTATAACCAACATCCACTTTATTAGAACTAGCCGACCGATCCGTGGTTAGACCAAAAGGCACAATACATGATGTCATGGTACCTATTGATTCTTGGGAGTATCCTACCAACATTCTGATAATAAACCACAAAAACCGACTTGATGGACATCCATTGATTTTAGGCAGACCTTGGCGTGCAACTGCTGACGCTTATATTAGCTATCGGCAAGGCAATATGACCATAACTAGAGGGGCTAATATCAAGAATATAGCCTTGTATCCTCCAGCCCAGCCAAGTGTCACAATAATGAAAATTAACAAGCATCATGTATTATACCTCACTGAAAATATTAGATCTCCATTAACCATAGAAGACACCCTCGATTTCAAAGATCAAACAGAGCATGATGTTATTAACAACTTTCTTAGCCAAGCTAAATCTAGATCCCACATACAATGCCAGATGATAAAAGTAGCATTTGAAAGTGAATTAGAAGAGGATCCTCTCAAAGATACCCACGATCAAACAATACCTACTACCTATATATCAAATAGAAAAACTATAGAAATTGAGCTGGGAAAAACTTTAAAGATTAATGGCAACCTGACTCCAAAACAAGAACAAAAGCTAATTCAGCTACTGCGAAAACATAAAGAAGCATTTGCATGGGATAATCCTGACATGAAAGGAATTGATCCCCAATTATGTACACACCACATTTACATATAAATGGATGTAAGACCTGTTCACAAAAAACAAAATATAATTTCCAAAACAAAGATGTATTTACAGAGTTATCTAAAAATTTAAAACACTTTGAATCATCAATTTGGGAAAAATTTTCAACTTGGGACAAAAATGAATTTTCTAAGTAAGGTGAGGTGTGAGCATTGAAATTGCCGAGGAAAGAATCTATTGAGTAATTGCCTATGATACTGCTATTGTATGCTATTGCTTCATTCTCTCCTTCCAATTCGGTCACTATGTATTTTTGGTGCAACTCTCGTTCAACCTTTATTTGATTGGGTTTACCGTTGTAGGGTAACCACATGTGCGACCAGTCGGTTGAGAAATATCCGTGGAGTTTTTCGGACCAATCCCTGCTAAGAATTAAACCATAGAATTCAGGGATATCAGCTACTAGAATGTCGATAACCTGGCATACTTTGGGGTTAGACGAAAATCTTATGGTCACCTGGTTAAGTTCACCAATCACTTCGACTTGAGATCGATCATGTTGAACTATGCGCACTGCGGATTTCTGTGGCTGAACATTCAATTTGGCACATATTGATTTGGGTAAAATATTCGTTGAAGCACCAGAATCAACCAAGCAATTGTGCATGTTTTTATCGAAAATTTCATAAGTGAGAAGAAAAGGAGGAGTATGAGATCTTGATCTTCCTCCAATCAAGGCAATGTCATTTGGATCAATCTTATTGATCATGTTGGTTGGAGGTCTTCCCATGTTGTGGGAAGCTACAACTGTAGGTAAAGATGTAGTAGGCACGACATGTAATTCTTTCATCATTATTTTCTGTTGATGTTTCAATTTGCTCAATTCGTAAAGAGTGATATTAGCCCTAGTCTTTTTCATGTCATCGATAATGTTATACTCCATTTCATCTGACACTATCAGTGTTCTTGATGGACGTGCTTGATCTGATTGGACTGGGCTAAATTGGGTCGCTCTAGCAGTTGTTTTCTTTGTTGCGACCTTATCTTTTGTTGCAGGGCTTGTGCCTTTCTGTTTGGGGGTAGTTTGGGGAGGATCAAGTTGATTTTTGCTTCGTGTGCTAACCAGAAATGCTTCTTGATCTTCTTCTTATGGGAGGATGAAATCCCACATTCCTTGTAGTTCCACAACTTCTTCATCATCGGTCTGCCCTTCAGTGGTATTCTCTTCTTCTTCTTCTTCTTGAGATTCGATGTTTGAGACAGCATTGGGTGGTTTCATCTCCATGGGAAGATTTCTTTTAAAAGATCTGTAGGGTCTTTTTGAAGAAGTCTCTGCTACTTGTTTTCTTATGTCAATCATCTCATTGGACATGGCCTTTAATACTTTTTGTAATCCTTCCATATCGAAAGGATCTTTCGTTTGCTTATTCTTGGTGTCTTCTTTGAAAGAGATTTTCTTAGATTTGCGTTCTTCTATTGCAGATCTCTTTTCTAGGGCGACTACGCATTTTTCTACTGCTAATGCCTCAGTCAAGTTTTCGACTAAGGTCGTCTTGTTTGCCCTATCTACGAAGATAGCCAAGTTTGATGGTAAGGCTGTGATGTACCATTCACATCTTACTTCCTTGTTGGGTTGAGAAGCAGCGGGAATTTTGTTGAGGATCTTGTTGAACCGTAATTGAAATCTTTAATGGGTTCTCTAGTCTTAGCTTTAAGATTAGATAGGTCATTAATCAATGTTGTTGTTGATCTGTCATCGCCAAACTTGGTGAGGAATTGACTTTGAAAAATGTCCCAACTTGTGATGGACCCGGAAGGTAACGAAAAGTACCATGACCCGGCTGTTCCTTGCATTGTCTAAGGAAAAAGCCAGACGACAGCATCCTCGTTGGTAACTCCGTTGAGATTAACAGAAAGCATGAAATTATTGATATGCTCTTCGGCTAGCATGCCTGTTTCTGAATTGAATTTGGGTAGCCATTTCTTGGGATGGGCCGGTATTGGGCTCAGGGGTGGAGGCATCAAAACCACTCTAGGATTGCTCCATGGAGACTGGGCCATCGTTGAGCCGCTAGTTAACGAAAGTGCAGAAGACGGGCCCTGATGCTGAGGAGATGAAGATATTATGATCTTTGATGATTGAAGAGGAAGGGTTGTGGAAGATGGATGAGTGATTTGGGATGAGGATGTGGGTGGTTGACTTCACGGTGAGGGGGTTGAAATGGACGAAGTAGATGAAAGAGTCTCACGGTCAGACTCTGGTGGTGTTTTCCTTGCTCTTTTCCTAGTAGGGAGAGGGAGTTCACTTGATTGAATACCAAACTTTTCACTCTTCAATCTAGTCAGGGGATGAGCAGGATTGTACTACGAAGTCACGCTGTTGTGAGATTTATCAGACCTCTGAGAAAAAATAGAGAATCCCTGGAGTTTACGAATCAAAGTTTGAATTTCAGGGGGTTCAATGATCAGTTGGTCTGATATATTAGGGTAAGTAGCAGCGGTGGATACTCGAGCAACTTCTAACTCCAGGTCTAACCGTATTGGAGAAGTCGGGGGAGTCGATGAGGGTGATTTACTCTCAGAATCGTATTTGGATTTTGACTTAGTTGCCATTCATAGTTCGTGCCCTCCTTCTAGCGCCAAATATGTTGAGGGCCCCGAAATCGGGTCAGCAACAAGGGGGATACCCACCTGGTCCGGAACCTGGTTGGCGGCTCCTTGCCCGTTTGGTGTAGCGGGTCCGACTGGGGATGATTGGACCAACTTCCCAATTTAAAGGATGTGTGAGTGTGTGTAGATTTTGATGATGCTAATCTAAAGGTAATTTCAAGCTAATCTAATTCTAAACTCTAAGCTGACTCTATGATACTGTAATCTACCAAAAACAACACATCTAATCTATACTAACCCGGGGTAATATTCTTTCATCATGCGATCTAAAAAGATTTCATACAATAACTGGTAATAAAGATCATTCAACTATCATAAGAATATAAATCAATTAAGATAAACCATTCTGCATAAGAAGTTAGGCAAAATAGTTGTGAACAGCATATCGCATGATAAGTTATTCATATGTTAAGTAAAAACAAATGATTCCACCCTACAAAAGTGCCAAATAGTAACCCAGACATTCATACATCAACATATAAACAAATCAGTTGTATATCACTCTGAGAATATGAGCAGAAATTAATCAAGAGATAAAAGTACCATTTATGACTGATTTTACTCACAAACTCCAAGCAATAATGATTTATCTCTACTTAATTCTAACATCTAATAAGAGTACAGAAGTGCAACATCAGTAGCAGACATTAAAATGCAAACATAAATAAATCTCGATCCATCCATTCATCAAAAACCACCTCCGAGGGTGCAAAAGTGCATGTTCTGAGGACAAGGTTTTTGACAAATTTCCGGACCCTTATCCAAATGCCATGAGAAGGGTTAAATACTACTAACTAACTAATCTTAATTACACAAATTTAGGGAACGACTTCAAATGACCGCCCTTTTACTAAAGCAATTTTATTTCTAAAAATTGAATCTAATTTCTAACCGTTTTTGTATCTGCTCCTTAGTGCTCTAAGCAATGTGAGGTTCGCCTGGAAAGAGTCGGATGGTTGTCTTTTCCTTTTGCTCGGGCGATAAAAGTAGAAATAAAAGTAGGTTCTTATAGAACCTACAAGAATATCACTCCACGGTAAGAGGGAGACAAATAGCAGTCATTGACGATATAATTGTAGAAGTTTCAGGACTTCCAACCATTGGATGTGTGTGGACTCTGAAGAAGATAAGACTGCACAACGCCATCAAAATCATCCAATATGAAGGAAAAAACATGACTTGAAGTGGGAAGCGAGTTCTACCAGCAAATTTGGGAGAATCATGGGCGGAATTGGCAAATATCATTCAGAATTACATTACCTGTGAAGGCAAAAAAGACATGGTAAGACAATGCCACCTTAAGCTTTTAGCTGTATTAAAACAGAAATGCACTGTGAATTTGCCTGCATTTTTAAATTCTTTACTTACATGATGTTGCCCGAAGCATGAAAAAATACCGCCATGTAGAATCGGTAGTAAGTCATCACAGGTTGGTATGATTGATAGTTAGCTACAGTCTTGCTCAGCAATAGAGTAGCTAGGAAGAGCTAATTTTTACAATAAATGGGGGATTGGCTTTTCCAGCCCCCAAATGAAAGCATACTACAAATACATCCAATAGACCATTGAAACAGGGGAAGTCTGTTAGATTGGCATGGATCAGAGGCAGGCTGGAAAATTCCCAAGGGAACACCAGTCAACTGGATGAAGTAGTTGATTTAGGGGATGAGCAACCCCCACAATTGGAAGGAGGAGAGAACGAAAGAAAATCAAACCATGAGGAAGAAACAGAAGGAGAAATCAAACAATTTGGGCAGGTTGAAGAAGAAATAGAGCAATGTGAGGAAAGCCCGTTGCAAAATCCACTGCGAGAGGATGGATTGGCCCAGATTCTGGCCAACATGGGAGCATATACTCAACCTCCCAACCCACTAAACCTCCACACTAAAGAAGAGCCACATGATCACTCAGTTCACGATAAGAGTGCATCTGAAGAGTTATGTGATGAGGAAGAAGAAGAAGAGAATCATTCTAGCCATGATGAAAGTGCATATGGAGAGAAAAATGATGAAGATGAAGAAGAGGAACAATTTGTTCCAACTCAAAATACAGCTGAAGAATTTGATGAGGAAGAGAGGGGAGAAGAAGAAATTACTCAGGAAATTGCAGAACAAGGTAGGGTTTCTACCCCCGAACAACCCAATTAGCAGAATAATAACGAAGTACCCCAGGAGAAAAATCAAGAAATTCTTCAAGAAGAAAGTCCAATCCCGAGTGCGCGAATGACTGTTCCTTCCAGTCAAATGGAGGAAATCAAAAGATTACAAAAGTAACAACAAATACTGCTTAATGTAATCGTGCGACTTCGAAAACAAATTGGGATTCTGAAGATGAGGAAGAGAGAAAAAAAGACCTCAGTGGTGAAACCCCTTAGAAAAAAGGTCAAAAGGACTCAAGTCCAGCCTGCCATTCAAAATCAAAAGGAACAACATTCGGCTGTTACTCATTTCGAAATTCAAACAGATGACATAACATCCTGTGATAAGGAAATTCAGACATAGGCGTAGTCCTCTGAAGCAGTTCTAACCATAATTACGGAACGACACAATAAGAAGATTCAAGTGAACCTTCCACCTACAACTATTAAGTGGGATAGTGACCTGAGGAAAGTAACCCTACGAGAGCGTTTGATGCAAGCTCAGCAAGCAATAGAAAGACGTACAGAACAAACTGTCCCGCGAGAGAAGTATGAAGAATTACAATAGTAGCTAAGGAATGTCAATTTATCCGAAAGTTAGGTTTTCAAAGGATGGTGAAAGGAAGAAGAAAGAGTTGCAAAGGTAACTCATAAGCTAGACGTAGTTATCAAACAAATGGATACCTTATTCTCTTTATACATTGACGTCCTAGCATGTAGAGCGCTTGCTAAGAATTATGCCTTATTTTTAATGGAAAGATATTTGCAATTAAAAATTAAGGCTGTCAAAGCAGGAGCCCCTATACAAATTAACACATTTGATGATTTCGTAAATTGTTGTAAGCACTATGGGGTAAAGGTTAAGAGATTATTATCCGAATTCTATTTGCATAACCTTGTGTTAGATCATCACAAAATCACGAAAAGCCACCGTGAAAGAGCTACTTGGAACGGAAGATGAACCCTAAAGGCAGAGCCGCCGCCTCCTCGCCTTCGGCCGCCGTCCGGCCTCTGGAAGGCTCTGTTGATGCAGGTGAAATGCGATATACTCAAGGACCTCCGCTCCAGTTCTTTGTTGATACTCCAGGTCTCCACTGCGTCACCTTCGGCCCTAAAGATGCCAGATCTGGATCTCTTACTGTCGCATCTTGTGCCAGCTGCCTCCTACAGAATGCAGATACGGCGACTGAGAAAGAGGACGCAGATCTTTCTCTTGTTTCTCCTCAGACCTCTGTAGAATGCATGAACGTTGTACATCCAATGGACGAGCCCGCGTACACAGAAGGCAGCCTGCCTAAAGAAGCCAATGTTGTTTCAGAAATTTCATACTCGGATACCCTTCACAGTGCGAACCTGAAATCGAGTTCTCTATCAGAATCTACGGCACGAAAGAACTCCTTTGCATCGGATCTGGGCTGGAATGAAATCTACCATTGGCAGAAACCTTTTTCTCCTCCTCTGCCTCCAGGGCGTCAAGAGTTAGGAGACCCTACAGCCTCTGGCCCCGTGCTGCTTCAGAATGTTTCTGGAAAAAAGCTCTCTGCCCCCTTTCAGGCTCAAATCACACATATCTCAGGCAAAACCATTATGCAATGGGTACACCCTTTAGATCTGGTGCAGAACCTCAAAGCAAATCTGGAGCGCAGACTTGGGATCCGCACAGCCCTAAAGAGACTCATTTTCCAAGGTAAACAGCTCGATGATCCTCTTCCTCTCTCTTTTTACAGCATAAAAATCAACAGTTCTTTAGTGTTTTTCTTTTGCTTGAGAGGTGGAGCTGCAGGGCAATCCTCTTCTGCTCCTCCATTCTCCTAAAAAGATGCAATCCGCTCTGAGATACCTGCAACCCCGGAACCTCCTAAACCTAAGCCTTTTTTGGTGGATAAATTGGAGGAGGTTCCCTCTGTTGATATATCCTACTCTGATCTTGCAGATGACACCCAAAAATTTGCTGAAAGGGCCATCATCTGCAGATTCAATGGGCTATGGCCACGCTCAAATGATCTTTATGACTGGATCAATGACAACTGGACTGACCATTGCAAGGTTCATTTATGTGCAAAGGGTTATTTTATAGTGTTGTTCGATAACCCAGAGCACTACGAAAAGGCCTTAGAAGAAGGCCCTTGGTTCATGGGTTCAGCAGGCCTCTTCTTAACTCCATGGTTCCCAGACTTTGACCCAGCCTCTGCAGTCTTCACTAAAGCCCCTATATGGATCAGACTTCCAAATTTCCCAATACACTTGTGGCGCATAGAAGTATACAGGCAAATAGGCAACACCCTGGGCTGCTTTTTAATGGGAGATTACAAGATGGAACGGCAAGGTCTCTATACATATGCTAGAGTATGTGTGGAGCTAGATTTAAGCAAGGGATTGCCAGAGAAAATCAATCTCAAGATCGATGACTCGGTTTGGACCCAGTTTCTAGATTACGAAAACACTGCCTTCCGATGCCGCCATTGTCACCTAACAGGGCACCTGCAGAACTCATGCCCTTTGCTGACAGCAAGAACGAAAAAGGGCATCTTCGCAAAATCCAAACCCAAGCGTTGGACTCCCTGTCCAGTGCCACCAGCTTGGAGCTCTAGCTCCCCAAGTAAGGAGGTTGAGGAAAGTGATTCAGATCCTGACCAAGAGCCTCAGCCAATGGTTCCGCCCACGGAAACTGAGGGGTACACCCATGTCACAACAATCTCTTAGAAACACGCCCATGAGACTTCCTCCTCTGAATCTGAAAAGGAGTTCCTGAAGATAGAGAATTCCAGTCTTCAAGTGGTTCTAGCTCATTCTCCCCATGAGGGCTGGACAAAAGTCAAGAAAAAGAAATGGAAAAGCCATTGTGTTGAAGTTTCTGCCCCTGTGGGGTAAAAGTCAGTTAGTCAGTCTTTACTTTCAAATTACTTGATGTAGCTGTGAGATTGATTCCTTCCTCCGGGACCGAGGTTGATGGATCCATCATTTCCGGTCTACCGGTCTCTTGCTTCTCTTGATTGTACTATACTTTACTTAATAGAATTAGTCTTTACCGAGAAAAAAAAACCTTGTGTTAGATCAAGAAACAAAGTAGAACCTCGGCCCTTTCATTGGGGATATTCAACTACACACATTTATTTCATTTTGAGTTAATCAAATAAAATGGCTTAAAGCCTATAATGCCTTCCAAAGACAAGAAAATGGCTTAGATTTATGGGTAAGAGCTAAGCCTAGAAATCCATTGCAGTTATGGAAGAAACATGGAACCTCATGAGGACTCCAGGCGTGATTGAAGCATTAGGACCCATTCATAGAGCAATAAATCGACAAGGGATAGAATACTTCTTTACCATCAAAGACCTTGCCATTTCTGCTGCTAAATTTCGATATCATATTTCTAATCCGAATATCCAACATAGGGAACCGTTTAATTATGAGAACTTTAAGTTAGCTGCTAATCGCTTGGGCCTCTATGGTGATCTTATCTTAAGGGCAAGGCCATCTTGGTTAGGTTATAGGTTCGGGAGTCCGGTCATTTGGCATCTCGCACTAGGATACCAAGCCTTATACGAAATGCCTGAGGGCCAGACAGGGCATATTTTTGAACACCTAGCTAGACATCATGGTTGTAGACCTCCTCATGAGATCCCGTCTCCAGCCTACTCCCTCACCATCTTACATGTCAACTGCAATGCTTTCATGAGGTCATGAAAAAGGGTAAGCAGGGGGGTGTGTTGGGCACTGGAGAAGTTATGTTATTTTTGTTTACCTTGTTATCTTTTCTTCAAGATTCACAACCTTTTCACATCATGAGCTAAGCATATGGTAGAAAATATGATAAAATCTAGAAGGTTGATATGGAATATGAAATGATTAATAATTACCCTTTTTCTATGCAGGAAGAGGAGAAAACAAAGGACTATCATCCCAAAGGAAAGAATGAGACTAAGTTAACTGTTGTCCCTTTCGCAGGGATCTGCGCTCAAACAAGGTGATCCAAATTGGAGTGTAACAGCCAAAAAAAGGAAAAGGATATCTCCAATCGGCACAAAAGAACAAGAAGATAACTGCAAGTTAACATCTTGAAAAATTTCTCAGGATTCTTTGATCTTTAGGGATCGCTATCTTAACGATCTTTTGTATTGTTAATATCATTGTTTGGTTGTTATAAAAGGGGTAACACTGTTAGATTGGGAGGAGAAGACTATTATTATTTTTATGAAATTTTCTTCGGTACTTGAACTTTGATCATCAAATTTATTTGAAGAGCGAATCCTTATAACTCTATTTCATATTTCAATATAAAAACCTCGTTGTTGTTCTATCATTGATTATGGAGTAGCCTAAAGCAGTGAGTCCCTAGAGGCTAAGGGCCTGTCCCTAGTGGATCACTTGCTCTTGTATCATATTTCTCATTCATGTGTGGTTTGATTTCTTTCTTTGACTCTGCTTAGTAATATGAAGAGATTTACTATTTTACATATCGGCTCTGTTATACTTGATTAAATATCACTATTACTCACAACAAGAATGCTATGTTATCATTCTAACTCTGCATCGCATTAGTGTTCCCCCGACAAATCACATAGCATTGTTGTTCTTTACAGATTAATTGAGTTGTATGTTCTTGAATCAGTACTATTGTATGCGTTACTCTTAAGATCATGAATGTTGTTTATTTGGAATTACTGCCTTGTTACCATTGCTGTTCTAAAACCATTGTCGTTCTGAAACAATTGTTGTTCCATTACAATTGTTGTTATTCTATAGCTATGATTCATGTGTACTGTATCGAGCTTTGTTTGCTACTCCTTTTACTGATTAAGTGTGTTGCATGTTTAACTTGGGTAGCTGTACATTTCGATTTCAATTGTTGCTCTATACTTTATTTCTAAGAGTTTGTTGTTCCATTTCTAGTTGTTGTTCAAATCGGAAGCTGTTACTTAGTTCTCGTAGATTATAATTATTGTTGCATTCATAGGTTAAGGTGTTGCTGTTCAATATTATTCATAAAGATAGTTGATGTTCCATTTCTTGTTATTTGAAGATCATCATTTCTTTGGTGTGCAAAAGGTTTGAAACTATAGTGAACATTGACCTATACTGTCTAGTTCCGAGTTTGACGATCCTTCTTGTGAGTGCTTCTTTAATTGCATCAGTTTACAGAGGGAAGAGTTATTGTTACTGTACCATCGACTAATAAATTGTTGTAGCTTTCTTAACACAAGATTTGAATTCGAGGTTTCTTTCCACAAATAGATTACATTTCAAGAATTCATTTACTCTTGTATTGAGAGCACTATACTACTAGCATTTCTCTGACAATTGACCGCCTCAAACTGAGTACACTCTTTGAAATAACAAATCGTTCCTGGATTGAAAATTAATGTAGGGTAAATAAAGGTGAGAAAGACCCTTTTTACTACTTGACATTTACCCCACCTATGATAAAGATATGTATTCCATCGTGTAGGCTTGCCGATAATGGAAGCACTACATTCTAGAGAAGGATAAGTACTACATGAATGGTAAGTAAAATAACAACCTCGGTATAAGTACAAGACAATATTATTGATATTTTATCCTCATCATATTATACTTAATAACAATAAATAAATACACACCTAAAATGAAAAATTCTAAATATAAAACAATAATATTAAATATACATAAAATAAAATGAATTGAAAATACTATTATTATTATTATTATTATTATTATTATTATAAATTAATATTATTATTATTATTATTATTATTATTATTATAAATTATTATTATTATTATTATTATTATTATTATTATAAATTGTGTTAAGTAATAATTGATTTATTAAAAACCCTTAAATTACTCAACTAACTAAATCCATTCGACTTAATTTATCTATATAAATAGACTTTATATAATTTAAATAAAACATTCTTACATAAAGCATTGCCATGCCAAATTGTTGACACGTAAAATTTATATTAAATAATTATATTGCGAATTAAAAAATTATATATTTTCATATTACCAATAAATAACATAGTTTATCAATTAACTCCCTTTCTGGTCGGTTTGAAATTAGGTTTCCCAACATCCACACTATATATTTGACGGCACTTTTATATTTTGAGGTACCGTCCTCCATATTGTTTACTTCTTTGTGTGTGGTAAAGCTTTGGGTAAACTCGATCGATCAGGAAATCGGTGTGTATAGGGTGCCCTAATGGACGCTATTCCGATGGATGTCGTTCGGCAGTGTTTGCTAAGGATGCCTTATACATCACACGATACGCTGAAAGCTGTGTCCAATAGCTGGGAGGCTATGGTCCTTGGCCCTACGTTCTATGCTGACAGGAAGAAATGTGGGACGAGCGAGCAGCTTATTTGCCTGGTTCAAAGAGATATCAGGAATCACAGAGATATGAACTCTCACCCTCTCCTTGTAGTAACGGTTTACGACCCTGTGAACGGCACCTGGCAAAGGCTACCTCCAATTGATGATCCCCACAATACTGAAATACCAATATGGTGTCAGTGCGTAGCTGTGAATCGGAAGCTACTTCTCATAGGCGGATTCCAACCGTCCGATGAAAGTTTTACGAAGAGTATTTATATTTACGACTTTGAGTCTGCGAGATGGCGCCGCGGAGCTGACATCCCCACAGCTCGATCATTATTTGCCTGCTCTGTCTCTTCTTCCACCGGACTTGTTTACGTCGCTGGCGGGATCGACGAGCGTGGTAGCCCTCTTGCAGCTGCAGAAGCATATGACGTGGTGAAAGACAAGTGGACAATTTTGCCTCCTATGATCGAACCCCGCGGCCATGGATGCCGCGGTGTGTTCGTGGATGGTAAATTCATGGTGTTACGCGGAGGCCAACCTGCAGAAGTTTTCGATCCGAGTGAGGGAACGTGGAAAATGAGGGCACATTGGTGGAATTTCGTGGGAGGATTATTGAGAAGTTGTGTGATTTCATCTTCTTCTTCCGAGTTGCACGTGTTCACCGAACAACAGGTGGAGAGGTACGATGTTGAGAAGGACGTTTGGAGTGTTGTAGCTACTCTTCCGAATCCCCACCATCTGGAGCTTTTTATGTGCGCTACATTGTGGCGGGACCAAATTTTTGTAAGCGGAATGGGCCAGCGACCGTGTTCCAACCCAGAAAAACACATCTCTTATCTGTTCAATATGTCAACCAGGCAGTTCATGGAACTTCACCGTGATTGTGGGGAGGACTTTGCGGGCATGATCCTATCTGCAGCGACCGTGGAGATTTGAAAGTAATTTTTAGATGCGCGCCCACTTTAATCATTGTGTTGCGTTCAATTCTATATCAGTTATTGCTTACTCCGGCTAGTACAAGAAATGGTCTTTTTCTGTGTTTTTCCGTTGTCAATTTTGTTCAAAACTTCTGTATGAAATTTTAGAAGTGGTTTAGTTTGTAAAGATTGAATAAGAGATGTTGAATAAGAGTCTTGTTTTAATAAAAAAAAATTAGGATTGTGAAATTTTTTTTCAAATTCCTTCAGAGAGTTTTGTTTTTTTTGACACTATTGGAAATACTTTAAATCTTATTCTTAGGAAGATAACCCATATCCTCATTTAGCAAACAATTTTGAATCTAGGCCTTAATATCTCAGAGAGCTATATTGTTTTTTTTAATTTCTAAATATACAAGTCATTGTTGTTGCTACTATGTCCTCAGATTTTTATGGAATTGAAATAGATGGAATTCTAATATAATGTGGTCTTAAGGACACCGAACATCCTTTATGGCTTGAATGTATATAGAATATTTTAGCTATTGGGAACTTACCTTAAAATATATGTGATCCTTGCTCATAATGGAGGCCATTATCCTTCTTAGCATAATATGGATTTTTGGAAAGAAAAATACTTTAGAGGTGCATAATAGCCAGATACCTTTTGGTTCTTTGAAATCTAGGTAAATAACTATCCCCTTAAAATCTTTATTAGAAACGGATATTGAATGTGCTTCATTCCCCTCCCATTTTATTTTTTGGAT
This sequence comes from Pinus tabuliformis, assembly GCA_031772625.1. Taxonomy (NCBI): domain Eukaryota; kingdom Viridiplantae; phylum Streptophyta; class Pinopsida; order Pinales; family Pinaceae; genus Pinus; species Pinus tabuliformis. The sequence continues at coordinate 1,690,913,114 of CM062818.1, forward strand.
TATAATATTTTAGTATTATTTTCTAAGGTTATCTTTAAGAATATTAAATCATTTGGCTTAAGAACCACACCACATCACCTTTCTCTTTTGGGGAGTCCTAATGCCCTATACTCTTTTTAGTTACCTAATTAATATTCATGATGTAATTTATTATTACATGTGTGTCTTGCATATTACATCATTCATACTCATTGGTGCTTTAACACATAAGCTCTTTGGTTGGAATACATAGTCAGCTTGGCTTTATGTCATAAACCTTCCATCTAGCTATTTTTTTCTATTGAAACATAACGGACTTATTGATTTAGGTAGGGATCCCTTAGTTCATAGACAAGAATAAGATATCATGCATACTAATTCTAAAGAAAAAAGAAACAATGGTCAGAGAATAAAACATAAAACATATATACACAAAGATTTTGTGGTTGATCCAAAAAATGGAACTACCACATTGATTTTTCAATGCTACAATACGTATATATATATATATAGAAATCTCAATCCATTAACCCACGGTAGTTCCCTTGAACTAATCTAAAAAATGCCATGGACAGAAAACCATCATGACCAAAACCACTTGCAAAATCCATACGCCCATCTAATAAAATATAACACAACCCAACATTTATGTTTTATTTTACCTAAACTTTCAATAGGGCCACATACTAGAATATTCCAAATTTCATCGAACCATCTTCCAAACTTGATGTCTCTTCCATAAAAGCCTCTAGTACACTTTTCTCTTTAAAGTACAATTTTTTAGTATAAGGTATCACTCATTATAGAGACTCTTTGCACTCATTATCACTATGTGCCACACTCCATTTATCAAAAACTAATCATCTTTGCATTATCTGGGACTGTAAAGAAGGATCTAGAATCCTGGTGATCTAGAAAGATCTGATCTAAAATCCTCCATGAATTTGGCTTCACATTTAACAAAAATAGGCATATTGGAATAATGATAACGCAACTTACACTAAATATAAAAATATTGGTTTTGAAGATTGGCATCACCCAGTTTGATATTCACTTCTTACGATAAAATATGTGTGATTCATCCCTTAATTCAAAATTCTAAGACCACGTTACAATTTTTTTCACTTGTAATTTCAATCTTGACCATATTAGAAATCGATATTCTTTTTTAGTGTTTCCTCATTTTGAATTAAATGTTATGTTATATTAAAATAAATATTAAGTTCCATCACTAGCTACATAAGAAGGTCATAGCAGACTCCTCTGCCTATATAAGTAAAGGAGAGATGGTATGCCCACATTGGTTCTAACAGAAATCTTAATTTTCGTCTTAGTGTGATGTCAGTTATTTTCTTGACATGTTTTAAGTTTTATTTTTATTTTTGAAAAATAAGAGGTGGAATTTTAATTAGGGATTTTGTTGCCTTGATATCCGTGAGATATTTAATATTTACTATATATGATGTATAACAAAAAAATACATATTTCCCTTTTACGTCAATTATAGAAAATCTACTATAGTAAAATTTTGTGTCTAACATTAGGCCTTCATCATTTTAGTCTTAGATACTCCAATTTGCAATCAATTGATTTTGTTTTTCCTTCCTTGGACTCCCTGCAACAACTTGTACTCATTTTTTCTTCGCGCTACAATTAGAATTAAGAGTGGAATCACCTCTTCTCTTATTATACATTTCCCACACTTTCTCCCTTGCAATTGAAGGTTTTCCATAAGCTCAATATTGAACTGAAAACTTTGATACCAAGTGTCTACCCTCTTGTTGTTTTTCTTTCCATTGAAACTTACTGGACAAATTCATTTATATCTCTTCCTTTATTGGTAGGAATATGATATCACCATTGTCATGTTCAAGTATTTCTGTTTTATTTTACCTGTGCTTTTGATAGGGATGCATACTAGAAATATCCATATATATAATACATTTACGTTAATGTTAAAAGGATAAATGTTTTAACTTCCACTCCCATTTTATCCTCTAAGTGATCAAATTGATATTGGTGAGTCTAGTGCATCATATTTGTTTCTCTTTATCTCTTTACCTATTAGTATATGGATGAATGGAGACCTTTATAGTTGGTGTGTTGTCATAATGGATGTATTTTTGGTTATATTTCCTCTCAAGCATAACTCTTTTATTAATGTGGTCCACGCATTTTCACATTCTATTTATTTTTTGCAATCACTAGTCCAAAACTTTAACCGTCTTGTGTTAGTTCACAAAAACGTTGAGCTATGTAGCTTATGGTTAAGAAGGCTCAAGAAGTAATATTCCTTGGCCCTTCAAATTTGATGCATTCCATTATAATTGTTCATACCTTGATTCCTTCATGATAGAATCTATAGAACCTATTTGTCTAAAAGTTACAACTATACATGTGTGTTTTACCCTAACATGTGTATTAGGATTCCAACTTATAGTATATTATAGTTGCATTGATTAAATTGGAATCTTTTCCAAGGTCCCCATCTATCCATCTTCCTTCAAGAGAAATAGTTGAGTTAGTTCTCCAACCAGTGCTTGTACACTAGAGCTCAGACTATTGCTACTTAAGGCAGTATAATTAATAATTGTATATATCAAATTTACACATAGATAACTATGTATCAAATTTACACATAGATACCATGGTAGACTTGATAATGTTACTGAAACATACCATTGCAAACTATGACATGGATTTGTACTAACAATGAGATGCATTAAAGTATTGGGTAGGTATTTGTGTGGGGTTAGGCATACTCCAATAAGCCCCTATATTTTTCGATCATATCAAAACAACTACCCCTCGTGTTCCTCTATCAATTTCCTAAACACTTCCTAGGTAGGTTCCTACATACGTCTAATTTTTATTTAAGTTGTTGATAATGAGTGGGATGAATCAAACACACACCTATAGAGCATGTTATGCTCAAGTGCTACCACACTTATTTCAAAGGAACAATCAAGATCCTAAAGGAAACATACAATGGTTGGGATTTGTTTTTGCAAAACCATAGTGATTAAGGTGAAATGAGTTTAAATCTCTCTCTCTTATTATTTCATTGGGTACTAAGTTATATAAGATACCAGAGGTAGCCCCACCTATCACCATCTCTTTGATCTCTCCTAAACAATTAACTGAGGTCATCTCTGAGAATAGGAAATTTGATTCCTTTCTCATTCACTCTCAAAGTAAGGGGAATGTTGTAGCCACGTCCATGGCCCTCGCCAAGGGTTCATCCAAGGAGTAGAAGCAAGCATGTGGATACACTCATGGAAGAAGAATACAGGGACATCTTCTCCTCACCCATAGGGGTACCCTTCCATTGTGAGGTCAAGCATTTAATCAATCTGAACCCGGGAGCACCTCTACCCAACGGGCCAATGTATCGCCACTCCATTATGGAAAATGAAGAAATCAAGCAGCAAATCAAAATGTTGTTGCAAAAAGGGCACATTCGGCCAAGTTCTTCGCCTTGTGGGAGCCTGATTGTACTTGTAAGAAGAAGGATGAGACGTGGAGGTTTTGCATTGATTATTAGGAACTAAGAAAAATCACTTTCGTGATCAAGTATCCAATCCCACATATTGATGACCTCCTACACTAGCTTGAGGGGGCCAAGTATTTCAGCAAGATCGATCTAAAGCTTGGTTATCACTAGGTTCCAATAGATTCCACATATGTATGGAAGACAACATTAAAATCCAAGGAAGGCCTTTTTGAATGGTTGGTTATGCCCTTCACTTTGACAATTTCCCCTACTAATTTTATGAGGCTAATGCATGACATCTTGTAGCCTTTCAATAACTCATTCATGGTGGTTTATGTGGACGACATCCTCATCTTGAGAAAGTGTTTGGAAGAATACTTGCATCACATGTAGCAGGTCCTTCAAACCCTTTGGTAGCACAAACTATGTGCAAACTTGGAGAAATCCACCTTTGGCATGAGCGAGGTCCAATACTTGGGTTACATCATCGATGAGTGTGGCTAGCCCCGACCACTATAATAGAGCATCACAACTTTTTGGGCCTTGCAATTTTTTATCGGAGGTTCATGTCAGGATTCTCCCAACAGAAGGCGTTCGTTGAGTTGAAGCACAACCTCTACTCTACATTAGTACTCACAGTACAAGACCTACAACGACCATTCAAAATCGAGACAGACACCTTAGACTATGGTATTGATACAGTCCTCAGCCAACATGGGCATTGAGTGGCCTATCATAGTGAGAAACTTTCCGATACAATTCATAATTACTCTTGGGCATCGGAGAAGGTATGTTATTTTCGTTTATCTTGTTATCTTTTCTTCAAGATTCAAAACCTTTTAACATCATGAGTTACGCATATGGTAGAAAATATGATAAAATCTAGAAGGTTTATATGGAATATGAAATGACTAATAATTACCCTTTTTCTATGTAGGAAGAGGAGAAAATAGAGGACTGTCATCCCAATGGAAAGAACTAGACCAAGTCAACTGTTGTCCCTTTAGCAGGGAACTACACTCAAACAAGGCAATCCAAATTAGACTGTGAAAAAGGAAAAGGAGATCTCCAACAAAAGAACAAGAAGATAACTGCAAGTTAACATCTTGATGAATCTCTCGGGATCCTTTGATCCTGAGGGATTGCAATCTTAATGATCTTCTACATTGTTAATATCGTCATTTGGCTGTTATAAAAAGGGGTAGCACTATTAGCTTGGGGGGAGAAGACTATTATTATTTTTATGAAATTCTTTTTGGTACTTGAACTTTGATCATCGAGTCTCTTTGAAGAGCGAGTCCTCACAACTCCGTTTCATATTTCAATATAAAAACATGGTTGTTGTTCTATCGTTCATTCTTGAGTAGCCTAAAGTAGTGAGTCCCTTGAGGCTAAGGGCCTGGCCCTGGTGAATCACTTGCTCATGTATCATATTTCTCATTCATGTGTGGTTTGATTTCTTTCTTTCACTCTCTCAGTAATCTAAAGCACTTTACTGTTTTACATATCAGCTCTGTTATACTTGATTAAATATTATTGTTACTCACAACAAGAATGCTATGTTATCATTCTAACTCTGCATCACATTAGTGTTCCCCTCGAAAAATCACATAGCATTGTTGTTCCTTATAGATTAACCGAGCTGTATTTTCTTGAATCAGTACTACTGCATGATTTACACTTAAAATCGTGGTTGTTTAATTGGAATTACTGCCTTGTTACCATTGTTGTTCTGAAAACATTGCCGTTCTGAAACAATTTTTGTTCCATTACAATTATTGCTATTCTACAGCTGTGATTCAGGTGTACTGTATCGAGCTCTGATTATTGTTCCTTTTACTGATTAAGTGTGTTGCGTGTTTAACTTGGGTAGCTATACATTTCGATTTCAATTGCTGCTCTATACTTTATTTCTGAGAGTTCATTGTTCCATTTCTGATTGATGTTCAAATTGGTGATGTTGTTCAATCTTATTCATAAAGATAGTTGTTGTTCCATTTCTTGCTATTTGAAGATCATCATTGCTTTGGTGTGTAGAAGGTTTGAAACTGTAGTGAACATTGACCTATGCTATCTAGTTCCCAGTTTGATGATCCTTCTTTTGATTGCTTCTTTAATTGCATCAGTTTACAGAGGGAAGAGTTATTGTTACTGTACCCTCGACTAATAAATTATTGTAGCTTTCTGAACACATGATTTGAATTCCAGGTTTCCTTCCGCAAATAGGTTTCATTTCAAGCATCTATTTACTCTTGTATTGAGAGAACTATAATACTAGCATTACTCTGACAAATGACCGCCTCAAACTAAGTACACTCTTTGAAATAACAAATCGTTCCTGGATTGACAATTGATGTAGGCTAAATAGAGGTGAAAAAGACCCTTCTTACTGCTTGACATTCTGGCAAAGTTGTTATAGAAATTTTTGGGCACTGAAACCCCAATCATAAATGTCCATAAACCAAGGGCTTCTAAGTCCCTAAAAGTTTTGTTCAAAACTAGACCATCTCACCTGATCCATGGTCAAAGTGCGCTGCATCCCACCTAAATTCACACGAGAGGTGCGATGCATACTGAAAAGCCCTTCTATGAGGTGCGATGGGCGAGAGTGGACAAATGGCAGGGTCAATCTGCAAGGTGGAAGATCATGGAATCTTCCAAAAACTTCTCCTGTGACACTTGCCTCTCTGCATTCGCCCAGGGATGAGTAAGAGATCATCAATCTCCAAGTAGAATCAAGAACTATCAGAGAGAGGACACTAATCAAATCTTAAAAGCTGACTCATCCCCCTTGCAAACATCTATATATGGATCCCTCATCCCAGAGATCCAGGGGCTGGAATTTTGTATCTTGTAAGGAAGTGTTGCTGGTTTCTTGGTGTAACATCATAGTGTTGGGTGATCTAAGATTTTCATGAGGTGAAGAAGCGCTTTCTTGCTGAGAGGATGATGCTGGGTCAGAAAAATTGGTTGTAATCCTCTTTGCTATTCTTGATTATTAATAAAGCTATTCAAGTTTTCCTCCACATTCTTGTATGATTGATGATATATGCATTTGTGTGGTCAATATATATCTGGTCCTATATTGTTTATGATAGTAGATCTATGTTCTTGGATAGTGTTATGCTGCTTTGATCCTACAGGTGCTCTTTGAAGCTGGGTAGACAAGGAAGCAAGTGGCAAAGATCTATCAGAAGGGAGAGAAATCAAGCAAGGAACCAAGCACAAGACAGAGGTTGGTCTCCTTTATTCCCCTCTTATCTACTTCCCATAAAGGAAAATGAAAGTGGTTTTAGTTTGTTTGTTTCTAAGGTAGCTACCAGCCTTAGTGGGACTAGCAGCTCTGCTTAGGTACTAGATTTCCAATGGGGAGCAAGTAGATTGTTTGTTTGTCTATATTTGTTTGCTTTATAAGCTTACACACGAAGCCTGAAGTCAAGCCAGCTAGCCTTCGAACTGCATTTGCTATGCAAGTGCAAAGTAGATCAATGCTGCTTCATTCTATTTATGGGTTTTGTTTATGAACTGAACAATTGATTTACAAACTCTCTAATTGCCCTTGTGGTGGCTCTAGTAACTTCCTTAGATCTACCCTTGTGATTTATTTACTGATTACCACTTGCTCGGCCTAAATCCCTGACCTGAGCTACAAACTGTGACCTGGAACCCAGTTGAAGTCTCGTCCCTGGACCATCGCACTGTCTCTTATTTGGAATCTAGATGCATCGCACTTCCCAAGTGTAGTAGGTGCGCTGCATCTCACTTTCCCTGTGTTACAGGTGCGCTGATCAGACAAGACCTCTTCTGCTCTTAGATTTTGGTTTCTGTGTTCACTCTTTTCAGCTCTATTCAGGAGTTTTGCTATCTGTAGTCAGTATACCTCTATTGGAACCCCCTTCCTTACCATTATTCTACCTCCATTGTGCAAAGAACTGTAAATGTTTTTATGTACTGTGATCCATTTTCAGTTCTCTTTTACAAAGAAGTAGCGTAATTGAACTGTCGTTTCTTGATTTGGAAGTGTCGCAAGTGTGATTTTCAGTCATAGAAGAGAATTCGATTGTTCTTGATAGTCGATTACACTGTTACTCTTGTATTTGATTTGAATTGATAGTTTTTCAAGTGTCGAAAGCAAGTTTTCAATTCCAAATCGCAATGTGTCGTCATTGTCTTCATTTTGTCTTGAAAAGAAACTTGTTAGTAATGTCACTTTGAAAAATAATTCAGATTTGCACTTAGCTTTCTTTTTATCATTGACACATTAAGAAGGCTGAAAACAAATACATGCATGTACATTTGCATTTAGACTATTTGTTGGTTTGATTTAGGACAGTGCATATAGTGTGTGCTCTTTGCTCTATGTTGAAATAATATCATCTCTCTTTCCTTAGTAGCTAGGATTTTCATTGCAAAAAGAAGATTAAACGATTGTTTATCATCTTCGATTGCATTTTAGGAATTGTACATCTACATCACGCGGTGAACCTGAAAGGCAAATTTCTTAAGTAATATCAACTGTAAAATAAATTTAATAAATCTAAAAACGCTTTGGAACCTAACTAACAACATTTAGAAGTCTAGGCTAGAGACGTATTCCGGCGTCGTAAAGCCTGGTAACCGTTGTTTTCATTGCTGGTTGGGTGATTCCTCCACTTTGAGACGATAAGTGCCAGTACGGACTTGTGCTCCCACGTACCATTGAGTATATATTGGGAAAACACAATATGCTTTATCCTTTATCCATAGGAAGTCGTGTCTGCCACCCTATCGATCGCAATGCACTGAACAGAGCATTCGGGAAGATTGACTGTCGTACCATAAAAAGTATTATGCAGTTTTGTGATTGGTTTGGTAATCCCTCTGTCTAGATTTCCAGAGTAGTCTCTTTCATTCCTTTTCAGACTCCTTAAAGGAAAAGGTCCATCTGAGCACTTGTCACTTCAAGCTCATTAAAAATCGAAGGCGACTAGAGTCATCTTTTGTTTTTTCTCGACTCTTAAAAATTGAAAAAGCAAGTTGTGTCAAAGCGTCTAAATTTTATTTTAATCGGAATAAACATCACATTTCCTACATTGGTCTTAGGTTGACAAAAATGGAGTCCACCAACCAAGGGTTTCCCATTGGAGGAAATCCTAGTCCTTTCTCCTCTTGGGGAGATGTTGGTGCACCCCATATTGCCACATTGTCGATTCTGGGATTGACAATCGACTTGCCCATATGGCTCTTCTCGACCTCCGTCGTTCGGAACATCGTGATTCCTTAACAATCAAGTCAGCAACTAAATGATACCAAAGTTACGCCCCAACCTTCTACTTCATGCAGTTCTCCCTCTCCTCCTTCCTCTTCACTTGATCAAGCTGGTAAAGCCAAAAATCAAGTAACTGAGAAGAAGAAAGAGAAGAAGAAGAAGGAGCCAAAGGCTAAAAGAGGCGATCAAGCATCGTCTAACGAAAATCCACACACTACACCGCCCAGGTCTAAATCGCCATGTGTCATTTGAAAAGGAGACCACTATCATTGAGATTGTCATTGCATCCCTCGGATCTTAAGGGACTGGTCTCCTCATTTGCACAATCTGGTGTCATCAACCTCTGATGATCATGTTGAAAATACACCGTCAACTAGATACATGGAATGAAACCATTTTACTCGAAGATTTCAAAATAAAGATAGCAAGAAGAGCTGCCTCTCACTAAGCTCTTTTTCTATCATCATTTAGTAATTGTCCTGATGATGGATCCCTATTGGAATTTGAAACGTTGACAGATAATTACATTCTTGTAGAATTTAGATTTTTGTGATCCATATTAATTGTAACAGCGTTTTCGGTAAATCACATGAAATAAAATCTTGTCAACGTGTTTTGAACCAACCAGTGTGGTTCATCTTCAGGACAAGATGAGGAATCGGATCTAGGAAATGGAATAAATAGACGAAGAGAGCTGCTAACTAGCCGTTAAAAATAACTGCTAGTTTGACTAAAAGATTGAAATAGCAAATTAAGTCTTTGACCCATAATTAAAAAGAATTTTAATTTAATAATTAATATTATTTTTGAATTAAGAAATAAATAAAACAATTTCAATTATTATTAAATAATATTAGTATTATTATATTATATTACAGATATAATATCAATAAGAATTTTTAAATACAAAAACAGTAATAATAATAATAATTAATTAAATAAATAAATAACAAACTTCTAATCAGAATTTTAAATTAGTAACTAATATTATTTTGGAATTAATAAAATAATTTTATTTTAATATTAAGTAATATCATTTTTGTTGTAGGGAAAAGTATCCGATTCGGATGACCCTATCCCACTCTAAGGGTGATAGTACCTCAGCAACAACTGTAAAGAAAACTACTAAAGGTTTACTTCTTTACGAAAGCAAGAGAGAGTGAAGAAGTGCACTAACCATTGCCTTGCGCTTAATGTCGAATCCAAACTCTTCTCTTCGCTGCTTGTTTCCAGCTCCTTGCTCTTTTGCTGGCCCAGCTACAATGAGATCCTGCAAAATGACAAAGAAGGAAACTACAAGCAACATGCAATCATAACTGATTCAAGGATTAGCGTAAATCAAATATACAATTATCACAATATATCATTGAAACAAGAGCATATAGAAGAACCTCAATAGCTTTTATTAATGAAGAAGTAAAGTTCTGAGAGAGTTACAACCATTGAAGGCCCCAATCCAGAAACACCTCCCAGCAGAAAGAATTTCTCCTCTTCACCTCCTTCAAGCAATCACCCAATAGCTCTATAGTGAAACCAACAGCATATCATTACTTTGCACAAAATTCCAGCCTCCTGAGCTCATAGGAGAGAGCTCAATATATAGATGAATTGAGAAAGGATGAGTCAGCTTGCAACTGATGTGTAGCTGCCTTGTGTCCTCTCTCTCTTCAGTTGATCTTCAGTTCTTGAGTCCACTTGGAGAACCTTGCTTCCACTTGGAGAAACAGAGCCTCTGACTCATCACAAGGCGAAATCCCTGATCCAAGTGTCATTTTTGGAAGATTCCAGAGCAATGACTCAGTGTGCCACTTGTCCCATCTCGCTCAGCGCAGGTGGCCTTTGTTCCACTTGCTTTGCAACGCAGGTACACCATGGAGGAGTTGAGTTTCAGCGCAGAAGCCTAGTGGAGCACCTGCTTTGATTTCAGGATTGCTTGTTTTTGAGTGTTTTCAGGTGGAGAACTGATCTGAGAGCTGTTGGTTTGCTGACCTTGTTCCTCTAGGGGTAGGAACATCATGTTTAGGGACTTTGGATCCCTTGGATTATTGACAATTCATGCCTGTTGCTGTAAGGCACAAAATTGTCTATAACAGATGCCCCCTAAAGTATAAGGTCGTTTATCGGGTGAAATGCTTTATTAGGAGGATCCGAAGTTCATTCAATCTGTTGAGAAGTGTCCTGTAATAAGATATAATACAATACATTATTTTTCATACTTTTTCATGATCTAGCTGAGGCGGGCATTCCCATGCTCAGCTTTATAAATACATTTTGGTACATAGAACAGATGATCGTCTGATGATAGACTGATAATTCTCTGCTGAAATTATCATCCTTTGAGAAGGATGATCATCTGCTGCAATGATATACATATCAAATGTCTTTATATCCTGAATATATATCGCAGCCCGGATGGATGAAACTAGATCCGGGGTCTTCAATCTCTTCCGATCTTCACTTGATGTACAAGTCGATCCATGTGAGAATTTCTTGAAGTCGAACATGGAAAGACATCGCTTGATTACCGGTCAATGATGTAAACCGTTAACAAGCGCGAGAGGAATCACCGATAAGGATGATGACCCTCAAGGTACGGCAGTACAATTCACATGGTGGGAATAAAGGACTTGGCGTCGACCACCATGCAAAATCTTCTAGTCGAAGGTCATTGATGTATACCTGTCGCCGGAAGTGAGAAACTTTCCATTGAGGCATGCAAGCTTCAAAGTACTGAAGGGGTTGTTCCTAGATCAACTCCTTGGATAATGAGCTGATGTCGACAAGGAGCGGTCCGTCAAAGGAGGGCCTTAATGAATCCCACATCAGTGACACGGAACGGAGCTAATGATTGTGATGAGGTGAAAACAAACTGTGATGTATGATTCAGGGTGGCGGTCATGAAATGGATGAAGGACAATGTATGGCAGTGGATGGGACACGGTTGACTCTCTGCAGAACAACATCTCTTGAACATATAACGACACTGATGTGATGGATTGGTAGCATTACCCCAAATGTGGATGGTGTGGCGAGGACCATGGTGATGAGACCGGTGAATGAAACAACCCAACCCGATGTGATACGGAGGACAAAGTGTCATGTTCAAGAGCGACTTGCTACCATTAAAGCTGTGAGGTTCTCCCAATTTTTCCCCAGTCATTGCTGACCAGTACCTCTTTATTTTTATCAAGCTTGAGGAGGATAACATATGCTTGTTCTATAACCTGCCCTTCGGGCAAGCCCATCGCTATGTTTTAACGAGCCTAGCAATAGGGAAACTCGTTCTCGTCTAAAGACAAGTTTGTCGCTATTTAATGAATTTAACGAGTCTAACGACAAGGATAACTCGGTCCTTTTCATTTTTAGAGAGTCTGAAAAGGTACATAAAGTCAACTCCAGAATTCCTTTTTCGTCATCTAATCCCTTAAGTCCGAAAAAGTATAAAACAATACAGAAGGGATGAATTTTCGATTGCTTTAACGAGCCGAACAAACAAGCGCTCGATCTTTTTGTGCAATAATCCCTCAGGTCCAAAAAGATTAAAATCTAGAGGAGGGATAGCTTTCCAGTCGTTTTAACGAGCTGGAAGGCCAAAACTCGGCAAACTTTTCATATTTTACGAGTCAGTGAAAAGAGCTCAAAGAAGACTCGTCTTTTGAGGAACGAGTGATGAACAGGGCAGCAGCAGATTCCAGGTACAGGTTGGAATATTCCAATCACGGCAGTGTCACAAGGATGGCTTAGTGAAATCACTCTTCGCAGCTGTTCCTCAAAATGGGTAAACAAACATATGGAGATGAACGATTGGCCAAATGAACGGATGGAGGTGAGACTGCAAGAACACGACCAAGGGCTTTAATATGGCAGTCAAAGGTTACATTTACCAAGGTTATTTACCGGTTCATTTTTTCTAGGTGAGCTTGAACTCTAGGGGAAGATTGCTCACAACTTATGTTTATTTTTTAACGAGCATGAACTATGTGCTAAAACTGCTCGGATCTTGCGTTTATTTTTTTAACGAGCATGAACTGTGTGCTAAAATTGCTCGATTATACCAGTCATAATACAAGGAACGCCTCAGGTGAGGTAGTCATATTTAAGGAGCTATACCTCACTAGTTACTCCAATTTGGCAAGTTTTAACTTTTGCCCCACATCCTTTCTTTATGCAAGCTGGAAACGGCTAATCCTACGAGTTTAACGGGTTAGACCTACAGGTTTAAAGGGAGGACCTAAAAATTTAAAAAATAAATAGTCGTCCCGCACTTGCACTCCAAAAGGTTCGCATGCCCCCAGGTATAAAGTATAATTTCTAGGGTCGTCCTCTTACTTATTATCCGAAAAATGGTTCGGTTCGCTGCCGCAAACTAAACTCTTTTTCCGGCGATGTCTATTACTAGGTTGCTAAGGATGGTGACTACTTGTTGCAGCAACTTCATCTCTTTCTTTGGAGGCTGCCCCTACTTATCCTTCAAAACGTATGTTTTAATGGGTGAGGCTTGCCTTCAAAGATGGTGGCTACTTACTGCCACAAATGGATCTCCTCCCTTAGGAGAGCCTAATTTCTAGACAAAGGGAGCCGATTATTTCGCTCACATAACTTTGACAAAAGAATTTTATCCTAGAACAACCCTCTCTTCCTTCCTTCGGACGGGGTACGGACTAGTCATATTCTTCTGCGGAAATTAACTTTATACCCAAGGTTTTCTCTGCCCAAGGCAGGCCAGGGTGCATGCCCCCTGGGTCCCAGTTCTTTCTTCCGAATCACTCGCATTCATCGGGAAGTAGAACTGGGGGTGGAGGCATTCCTTGATTGAATAAACCGTTAAGGGATGGTATTTGACTATTTGCGATGCGTGATCCTGGAAATGAAAGTTGGTCTACGAGCTTGACCATTCTTCCTTCGTGCGGAAAACACATAACTCTGAAGAGTGAGGACACTATCGCCTCCATGCAATATATATAGTCTCGTCCAAGGAGTAAGTTATAAACTAAGGGTCCCTGGACGACCATCACGTTCATATGAACTGTCTTCCCTTTCAATGTAATGGGAACATTGGGGAGAATCCCTAACGGGTGACTGGTTCCTTTATCAAAACCTGATAGATTTCTCATCTCAGGTAAAAGCGCCGGGGAACCCAGTGCTTTCCAAGCAATAGAGGAAAGGATACTCACAGATGCCCCTTCATCAATGATAGTTCCAGCCATCACCATTCTGTAGATTTGGACGATGATTCTGAATGGGATACTGGCTGGTAACCGGGGTCTGCCTAGTTGATTTCAATCAAAGGATACAACTAGGTTGCTTGGTGGTGGGACCGAATACACGGCCGGATACGACCCTGACGATGTTCCTTCCTGCGATAAAGGAATGGGCGCATTGCCCTGATGCTCATCAGGGTCTGTGTTGATGAAAAGAATATGGGCGGTGTCATCCTTATTCTCTTCAGTGAGGGTGTCATTTGAAGATGAGTCTTCAATGACGGAGTCATTTGAGGATGAAACCTCTGAAGGAAGAACCGGGTCAACTGTCGTTTCGACCTTTAGACTTTCGTGTGGTCTGGATTTAGCAGGTTCATTCTCAATGACTGACACTTCAGCTGACCACTTGAGCGGGCCAGCTGGATTTTCAACTATCGAGGGATTAGGCACGAGTTTTTGGTATCCAGGAGGAAGTCGTAACGGTGATACCGGACGATCTTCCAAAACTCTCTTCGCCTCATCTAAGAATGGACAACGGTGGATGGCGTGATCGCCTTCACACAGCCTGCAGGGTGATCTTGGTCTCCCTCTTGGTCCTTCACTCTCGCTAGTTGACGGAATGCAATCAACATGTCTATCAGAGGTTGATGCTACCGGATTGTGCAACCTGGGGGACCAGTCCCTTAGTATCCGGGGAATACAAGGACAGTCACAGTGGAAGTGGGTCCCTTTGCAAATGACACATGGCGATTTAGGCCCGGTCGGTGCAGTGTGTGGATTTTTTTCAGATGTCTTTTGCTTGCCCCCAGTCGCCTTCGCCATAGGCCCCTTCTGCTTCTTTTCTCTCTTCTTCTTTTCCTTCTTCTCCATGGGAGGCTGACTTTTGCCGGCTCTACCTCGCGAAGATGAAGGATCAGAGGAAGAATTGTAAGAAGTGGAAGGCTGGTGGGTAGTTCTAGACTGGTCTGACTGTTGATTCAACTGCTCAGGATTAGTGGCGATCTGAACTACATTAGTTGAAAAGAGCCATACAGGTAGGCCAATTGTCAATCCTGGAAGTGACAATGTGGCCATATGAGGCGCACCAACATCTCCCCAAGAGGAGAAGGGATTGGGACTTCCGCCAAGGTGACTTCCTTGGTTGGTGGGCTCCATACTTTTCAACTGAAAGATCAACGTGGGAATAACAGGTGATTATGTTCCGATTAAAATAAATTTTATTAACGACGCTTTAGACACAACTTTGCTTTTTCATGTTTTAAGAGTCGAGAAAAAGCTAAAGATGACTCTAGTCTCCTTCGATGTTTTAACGAGCCCGAAGTGACAAATGCTCGGATGGACTTTTTCAGTTATAGAGTTTGAAAAAGGCCAAAAGAAACTTCTCTGGAGTTCTAGGCAGAGGGTGTGCCAAACTTTTCGCGAAACCACAGAATACGTTTTACGGTACGGGTGGTCGATCTTCGCGAATGCTGTGTTCACTGCATCGCGATCAATAGGGCGGCCGACACGGCTTCCTATGGATAAAGGCTTTGTTCCTATAGGGGTCTCCCAATATATAAGCGACGGTACGTGGGAGCACAAGTCCGTATTAGTGCCACCGACTCTCAGGAGGAATCACCCACCTTCGTAGAGATCGACAGTCACTATGTTTAACGACGCCGGAACACGTCTCTACCTAGACCTCTATATGTTTGCGTTATGTTACAAAGCGTTGTCATGTAAATTGAATTTATTTTAATGTTGATCTTGCTTAGCAGTTTGCCTTTAAGGATCACCACGAGATGTATGTAACAAATTCCTGAATGCAGTCTAAGATGAGAAGCAATCTTTTCAATCTTTCAACTTTGAAAATCTTAACTACTGAGGGAGAAGAAAGGAAAATCTTTTCACACAGATCATAGAGCACACACTAATGCACTTTCTCCTAAATCATCATGCAAACTTTTTTCAAATGCAAAATGCATGTATTTTCTTTTCCCTTTCTTAATGTTGATGTGATACAAAAAGAAAGTTGTTATATAACTTTGATTTCGATTTAAAGCGAAAGTAAACAAGCTAGTCCAAAATCAAAAGACACCTTAAGATTTACTTGTTTAATCACTGGAAATACATGAAATCAAACCATAATGACGAAAGTAAAAAGACTAATCAGCTATGGACAGCAAACAAGCTAACTCTTTAGACCAGCAAAATGCCTAACACAGGTTCAGATCTAAGAGGCCAAAGCAAGACTAGTTTACTCTTCGTTATGGGAAATTGTAAATGAAGTAAGAAATACAAAAGAACAAGTACAATTTTGTTATATAACAGAGGCGGAATGATGGCAAGTAAGGTTGGTTTCAGAACTGGTACAAGAAAGACAACTTGCTGCAAAAACTATAGTGAAAACAGGCAAGAAAAAGGGAGGAAACCCCAACTGCACTAGGCAAAATTGGGCCAACGCAGGTGCTGCTCAGCCAGTCTGGCTCTCAGCGCAGGTAGCCCCTTCGGGACCTGCGTTGCAAAGCAGGTAGCCTGTGTACTACCTGCTTTGGAAAACGAAAGTTGCGTTTTCTCAGTTTCCGGGTCACAATTTTCTCAAAAATGCACAGTTTTTGCTCAAATCAGAAGCAATCAGTCAAGTACACACAAAGGGATGATTAGGAGGATGAAAAGCTATCACTAAGAGCTTACAAGGATCCTTGTAGATCAGTTCTTCAAATCATGAACATGCTCAGAAATGAGCTAGAGTAGCTGCCCTCTACTTCGCTTTTTGATATAGTCAAAAGCTTTTCGATTTGGTACTCTTTTGTTCAGGAAATGAATAGAAAAATACTACAAACACAATCAAACAGATACGATCCCCAGCGGAGTCACCAGTTTGTTGTAGGGAAAAGTACCCGATTCGGATGACCCTATCCCACTCTAAGGGTGATAGTACCTCAGCAACAACTGTAAAGAAAACTACTAAAGGTTTACTTCTTTACGAAAGCAAGAGAGAGTGAAGAAGTGCACTAACCGTTGCCTTGCGCTTAATGTCGAATCCAAACTCTTCTCTTCGCTGCTTGTTTCCAGCTCCTTGCTCTTTTGCTGGCCCAGCTACAATGAGATCCTGCAAAATGACAAAGAAGGAAACTACAAGCAACATGCAATCATAACTGATTCAAGGATTAGCGTAAATCAAATATACAATTATCACAATATATCATTGAAACAAGAGCATATAGAAGAACCTCAATAGCTTTTATTAATGAAGAAGTAAAGTTCTGAGAGAGTTACAACCATTGAAGGCCCCAATCCAGCAACACCTCCCAGCAGAAAGAATTTCTCCTCTTCACCTCCTTCAAGCAATCACCCAATAGCTCTATAGTGAAACCAACAACATATCATTACTTTGCACAAAATTCCAGCCTCCTGAGCTCATAGGAGAGAGCTCAATATATAGATGAATTGAGAAAGGATGAGTCAGCTTGCAACTGATGTGTAGCTGCCTTGTGTCCTCTCTCTCTTCAGTTGATCTTCAGTTCTTGAGTCCACTTGGAGAACCTTGCTTCCACTTGGAGAAACAGAGCCTCTAACTCATCACAAGGCGAAATCCCTGATCCAAGTGTCATTTTTGGAAGATTCCAGAGCAATGACTCAGTGTGCCACTTGTCCCATCTCGCTCAGCGCAGGTGGCCTTTGTTCCACTTGCTTTGCAACGCAGGTACACCATGGAGGAGTTGAGTTTCAACGCAGAAGCCTAGTGGAGCACCTGCTTTGATTTCAGGATTGCTTGTTTTTGAGTGTTTTCAGGTGGAGAACTGATCTGAGAGCTGTTGGTTTGCTGACCTTGTTCCTCTAGGGGTAGGAACATCATGTTTAGGGACTTTGGATCCCTTGGATTATTGACAATTCATGCCTGTTGCTGTAAGGCACAAAATTGTCTATAACAATTTTCAATAATAATTTTGCGATAATAATAATTAATTAAATAAATAATTAACTAATTTTTACTTTATAAAAGAATTTTTACTTTATAAAAAAAAAATTAGGAAGATAATTGGGAAAACAAGAAAAATCTAAGAAGAAAGAGCAGGGATCCAACACTTGCTAATGCTCCAACGATTGTCTCTGTCCAGATTGACGGGCCTTTGTTCGATCTCTAAGGCCTCTCTGAATTTTCACTAATGAAAGTGGTCAATCCTAGCGATGACCTTTGCCTCTTCTATGCAAATGTGATGATTTGTTTTTTCCGCATGTTCAGCGAATGCGAAGGAGTGAGACCTTCCATGCTTTATGTCTGCAGCTTGCTCACAAATCCTTTGATTTATTGACCGACCAGTCTCACCAATATAAGGAGTCCCATATGAACAAGGAATCATATAAACACCCTTCCCATCCTTAGGGTTAATAGGGTCCTTGGCCGAATGAAGAGAATTTCGAATAGTGTGAAGGGGTCTAAAAGAAGAAGGAATATTATAGTTTTTCAGGATCCTCGTGATTTGACCTGAGGTCCCTTGAATATAAGGAAGATGAACCCCAGAAGATCTGATTCCTCATCTTGTCCTGAAGATGAACCACATTGGTTGGTTCGAAACGCATCAACGAGATTTTATTTTATGTGATTTTTACCGAAAATGTTGTTACAAGTACATTCTTATTACTAACAAAATATATATAAAGAAAACCAACTTAATGTTCTTATATGATGTAAGGCATCTATATATGGCTACCTGATAGACTAATTTTTGCTACAATTTTAAATTTTTATAGGTTACGACTAGATGTACATAGTCACAAAATGGATAAGATGTATATCTCAGATATATGGTTATAGGACATACAATGCTATGTTGATCATAGATTTAAATTTTATTAGCTATCAAGAGGAATGGATAAGAACATGGCATATATTGTATCTATAAACATCGTTTTACTAATAGAAAACCTGCTGGTTTTTTTCATATTGAAAAAAAAAAAAAAACTACTTACAACTTGCAACTTTCTTTTTGTAAATTAATGCTTTGTAATGTCAAAAAATCAGGATTACATGGTTTTTCCAAAATGCGCTCTGAGGATTTTAATCCTCCTCAAACCATTACCATTAGTTGGCTTACATATTTCCATATAGCCTTGGATACAAAATTCACAAGACTAAACACCACACCATGGCCACAAATTCATAAGATTGAACACTACACCATGACCAACACATAGAGTAATAAAAACTAAGTACATCATAAAGCCAAAAGCCCTTTTGACTAGGAAAAACCAAAACAAAAAGAACACAAAACTACAAATCCAACCACTAGGAACATTAACCATTATCTGAAGAAGATAGTGTTGTTGGTACCCTCGCGCTCAAATCTGGAGGATCTAGCAAATTCCCAATATCAAATTCACATTTGCAATGTGCCCCTCCACATGGGCAAGGCAAGAATCAATCTTGTCCAAGCATACACATTGATTCATAAGCATTCTTTTTTTGTCCTCTAAGACCGCTCCACTTGCTTGTCTTTCAAGAACAAACCCAACAATGTCTTCATTTGCTAGTGCAGGACCATTGAGCTCTGATATTGCTTCTTCCTACCCCTTGTGTGCCCAATATTAAGAAGCCAAGTCGACATATCCTCTAAGATTTCTAAATCTAAGTTGGATTGTCTCTCCACACCAGCTTGAGTCTAAATTTTGTGAATTTCCTTCTTTGTTTCTAGCATAATTGCATTGAAGTAAGTGGCAGCTGAGTCATGAGAGAAAAGCCTCACTCCTCTCTACCCTCTTGTACCATTGCTCCCTCTCCCTACCTACAATGAATTCGTTGATGTGACGGCATGACAGAGACCGAGAGGGCGCACCTGGAGTACCTACTATGTATACCTATGCCTGCGAAAAACAAGAGAAAAGACCAGACACATACATCCCAAAACGAAAGCTCCAACCCACTATATCATCGCCAATGCTCATGACACAGACCTTAGACTCAATAGAAGCAGCAAAGTGTTGGACAGAGGTCGCAGTGGCCTCTACAGAGGGTCCATTCTCCAACACCATTAAACAAATACTCATATTCACACAAAACATAAGATCCTTGACACAGAAGACTCTCAAACACCCAAGAAAACCAACCCATAGGAGCCCTTCAACCCACACTGAACAATTCACGTGACAACAGACACCATTATTTACACAAATTATATCCGACGCCCTAGACATTACCAATTGACAGAAACCCAAGAACAAAGGACATGAAATGGTTGCCAAGCGAACCAAAAGGCTCTCAAGCCTTCAAAAAATTCCATGTATACCCATAACTTAGCCATGCAAATTTAGTTTTTGAATAAGAAAACTTCATAAAACAACATCTCTAATGTATTCAATCAAAGATGCAAATTTATCATAAAGTTTATAGTATTCTAATGTTGAAATAAGTTGTTTTATGATGGACATATTTAAGAAAGTAAAGTAGTGTTATCATACAAACATTTGTGTGAAAGATACTTTAAAATGCTAAAAAAGTAATTAACCTCATTTTTGTGTTGAAAACACCTTGGGAACCAACAAGGTGCAATTTCCATAATTTTAAGTCAAAGATACTCTTACATATTCGTAATTTGGGATTTTGTTCCACATTAGTCCTCCATTTCTCCCTCTTGAAACCAAAATTTGCCTTCTCATATATAACCAACATTCATTCATTAAAGAACATAAATCAACAAAAGATTCCAAGGCTTCCAAAAACCATAGGGAGTCGATGACATCAATCATGACAATATTTATGATGACTTCTTGATGAGAAAACAAAGCCTATACTTTCTTCATATGACTATTATTGTTTTGGATGTCACACATTTGCGCAAAAAAGAATAGACAATCCTATTGTCACTATTAAGAATAGACAATCCAATTAAAAACATTTGATTTTACCTCACAAAGGAATACCAAAAGTATTGACTTTGTATATATCCTATTAAACAAGCCTAAATTACTTTGCAAATCATAAGAAAATGTTAGTGAAGGCATGTTCATTGTTAGCTTCAATATGTTCCTCCATAGATTATCTCTTGAGCCAAGCATTCCATTTCCACATTTCCAAGGGCTTGTTGAACAAACTCTTCTTCATTTCCTTCATCTGGAGATGACCCAATCGACATCCTTTCAAAGAAGTTGTTGATTGCAAACTCCTTACCAAATTAATAACCAAATGATACATCTTGTTGCATTGTGCCTCCAAATTTTTTGTCTATCTTTTCTACTATATCATTATTTCAAGAATTTTTGCATACCATTATTTTAATTTCTTGTCAACATGGCATTCTACTTGAAACAAGAAAGATGGAAGCCTACTTGCAAACCAAAAGGCTCTGATTCCTTCAAAAAATATCCATGGATACCCATAACTTAACAATGTAAATTTATTTCTGAAGAAGAAAACTTCATAAAACAACATCTCTAATGTATTCAATCAATGATGCAAATTTATCATAAAGTTTATAGTATTCTAATGCTGAAATAAGGTTTTTATGATGGATATATTTATGAAGGTAAAGTAGTGTTATCATAAAAACAGTTGGGTGAAAGATACTTTAAAATCCTAAAATAGTAATTAACCTCATTTTTGTATTTAAAACACCTTGGGAACTAACAAAGTGTGATTTCCATCATTTTAAGTCAAAAATACTCTCACATATTCGTAATTTGGGATCTTGTTTCACATTAATCCTCCATTTCTTCCTCTTGAAACTAACAATTGCCTTCTCACATACAACCAACATTCATTCATTAAACGTAAATCAACAAAAGATTTAATGGCTTCCAAAAAATGGCATCAACATGACAACATTTATGATGTTTCCTTGATGAGAAAATAAAGCCTATAGTTTCTTCATGTGACTAAAAATTATTTTGGATGTCCCACATATTGCCACTACAAATTACATATTCAAAGTGATATAAGAAATATCAAGTGATAACTTCAACCATAATTCAAGGACAAAACATTTATTCATTCTCATGGTAAGTTATGTTTACTTATCAAAAGAAACACGCAATAACCCATACCTTCTTCATATGACTAAGATATTATTGAAGGTGTCACTCCCTTGCACAAAACTGAATAAACAATCTTATTGTCACCACAAATTACATCTTCTAAGTGACACAAGAAACATAAAGTGATAACTCCAACCATGCTTCAAGCAAGAAGCATTCGTTCCTTCCAATGGCAAGTAATACTTGTCTTCTGCATTGTTGAAGATCATATTTAGCTTTGTTCCGACTATTAATTAATGTGATAGGGAAATGAAGCATTTGAAAGAAATAAGCCATATGCATTACAAATAAATGTTATAAAAATTGGACCAATCATCAAACTAGTAGGCTTCTTGGATTGGGAATCGATTGGAACTAGACCAAAACCAGTAAAAAAAAACTAGACCAAAAAACTGGTTAACCAAAAACACATTTAATATTCAAATTTAAACAAACATGCAAAAAACTGTGTATTAATGCGCATCCATATGAATCCAAACCATTTATACACAAATAAACAAATGTTCTCATTTATATAGCTTGTAAGGGTGTAAATAACCAAAATAACATTGAGTGCAATCCATCTCTGAACCGAAAATACATCAACAAAAAGGCCATATATGGCCTCTAACATCCAAAAAAATCATGCTACAACCAATACATACATATCATCAAAATCTTTGCCTATATTGGAATCTTCGTCATCAATATCACCCTCTAAGCATTAAAATAAGATAGAAAATGCTTAGAATGTCAATTCAAGATTTTGTTTGAGTGATGGGTACATTTTTAGTAGGATCATGATAGAAGAGTTCAACAATCAATGCCACTAACATCAAGATACATAGAGGGATTGGTGCTCTAGATTATATGCTAGTTCCATACCCTCGTACATGACAAAATCCAATTGAACATTGCAATCCCCAAGTCCTGAAATCCTGAAAAACTGTTTAGTCTCCTAGATTTTGAGTGGGATCTAAAATTCTACTTTCTCCACTCAATGAGTTTGGAACTGCTCTCAAACACCCCGAGTCATTTCATGGTAATGTTAAAATTAAGTAAAATGATGAATATAACATTACCATGAATTGCATAGCAATAGCGAGGCCATAGGCTTGAATATTAGGAATTTGGTCAAAAACTAGGCTTCTCCAATGATAAATCATTACCTTAAAAAAAATGGTTGTTTTCAAAGGGTCCTTGATAGCATTGTACAAGACCAATCCGTACAAGAATCAATTGATTGTTTTTAAAGGGTCCTTGATAGCATTGTACAAAACCGATCCGTACAAGAATTGGTTGATTGTTTTCAAAAGGTCCTTGATAGCAAGGTTGGAATTTGACAGGCATTTTGCCCATCAGAGGCCATTTTAGCAGTTAAATACGTTGAAAATTTTTAAATGACCGTCTGGCATGACGTGGTTTGAAGAGTGAAGAACGTGTTTTTGACGGCTTATAATATTTTGAAAACGTTATTAATATCTTATCCGGACACTTCGCTCCTAGAAACTTCGCGATCTTAGAATAGAATATAAGTCTCTACCCTGAATAAGAAATTGAGGTATGTCCTGTACTCTGAGTGGGCGATGAGTTTGATCATCAATAATAGTCTAATATTTGAACTTGAAGTGAGTTTTCATGATGAATTAACTCGATGTAAATGGATTGTTATGGTTTATACTTGCAATTATAAAGAGTACACGAAATTAATATTATTTCCATATAAATCAATTGGTTTACATTTTAGAAGCCTTAAATAGCACTCTGGTGATACTTATAATTAAAGAATTGAATTTTTCAGTAATGATTATTTTTAAATGTTATTTTTTATATTTGTTTTATAAAAATATATTACTTTTGGTTTGAATATATATATATATATATATATATATATATATATATATATATATATATATTATTTTTTATATGTGGTGGTGTACTAAATTAGAAAAGTGTTTATTTATGAGTTATTTTTTGTTAAATTTATTAATAAATATAATCATTATTATTATTTTTTATTTATGAGTTATTTTTTGTTTAATTTATTAATAAATATAATCATTATTATTACTTTTTGTGTTTGATATAGAAAATTAAAATTTAGAAAATTGTTTATTTTATATGTGTATTTTTTTAAACTAACGATTATTATTAACTATTTTAGTTTTTAGTTTTTTTAGAATTAAGTAATTTATTTTTTAATGAAATTGTAGTTTTGTGTTGTTTAAATCACCTTTTCCAATGTATAAATCAATTTAGTAGGTTTAAAAATCTCTCAAATATTAAACGATTAAAATTTAATAAACACAATTCTTGTTTTCTTTATGATTTAGTTAAAAACATATTTGAAATATACTTAGTGAATTGCTATCCATAATAATTTAATATTTTTGTCTATTTTTCTCTTTTTAAACATATTATGGAAAATGAGTATGTTTTCTTTATGATGTTTTAGTTAAAACAATAGCAAATTGTTCACCACAATATTTTAATATTTTCTATCTAGTTTTTTTAAACATATTGGGAAAAAAATTATAATTCAATTGTTTAACTCATATTATGGATAATGTTTTTCTTTAACATATTGGGAAAAAATTATAATTCAATTGTCAAACTCATATTATGGATAATCATCGCTAGCCGCCATTCATAATGCAAGTTGACTCACCATAGTTATTCCAGAAAACCATGACCCTCCATAATCCATAATGCAGGTTGACTCACCATAGTTATTCTAGAAAAGGTTGACTCACCATAGTTATTCTAGAAAACCATGACCTTCGAATTACCCTGAAATGCCTCTACATCTATGTCCATTAACTTGTTTCTTTGTCTCATAAACTCAAACTCTTAGGCAAACAAAAACGATTTTAAGACATACTCTAAACCTAAAAAAAAATTGTCAATAATTCCACTTTACAAACACAATTATTTTATAAAATTTGTAAAATTTGTGTATATATTTAACTAATGTTGTGATTTTAAGACATACTCTAGACCTAAAAAAATTGTCAATAATTCCACTTTATAAACACAATTCTTTTATAAAAATTGTAAAATTTGTGCATATATTTAACTAATGTCATTGTTTGTGTTTTACTCTATCCATCACTGACAATGTGTTTTATGACAGGCCTATTTGAAATGTTTTATTCATGATGAGATCTCATTGGGTGCTCGATCTAGTATGATTTAATTCTCGTAGATGTCA
This sequence comes from Pinus tabuliformis, assembly GCA_031772625.1. NCBI lineage: Eukaryota > Viridiplantae > Streptophyta > Pinopsida > Pinales > Pinaceae > Pinus > Pinus tabuliformis. Next base: position 1,690,938,235 of record CM062818.1, read on the forward strand.
CCTAGACGTTCACTATGTTTTATTCATGATGAAATCTTATTGGGTGCTCGATCTAGTATGATTTAATTCTCGTAGGTGTCACCTAGACGTTCACTATGTTCACCTTAGGGAAAAGGGGAAAAAAATACAGTTCATACTCTTTGGAAGGAATGTCATTCAATAAATCACAATTTGTTTGATCAGGGTAAGTTGGATTAGAATCCAAGTCCAAATAGTTTCCTTGAAATTCAATGAACATGCATTTATCTCTTATGCAAAAATCATTAACAATCCCACTTGAATGAAACAAACAATCATTTCTTGAGTGTGCTAGTACATCATCGAACTTACGTAGCCCAAAACATTACATAGTTGAAAGCATAAAGCCTCCTCCTTGTCATAATGAATTTGGACCACAATCCTACTTGTTGCCACTTTCTCTCTCTGAGTGTATTCACTACCCATCTTTATTGGCTTATTTGGGCGGGGGGACTATCACAGTGTCAATAACACTACCTTATGAAAGTTATCATATGTCACGTGTCACCTATGGAACAATGGAATTGTCGCTTCAACTACAGTCTACACCAGATCTTTAGTGACTCAACATCACTTAAAAGCTCTGAAAGATCGGCTCATGAAGAACAACATCTACTACCACTTATGAAATATTAAAACACTTTTAATACATTGTGGTTGCTCGACTTCAAACTCTCCAACGTGGACCTCCATATTGATTCCATGTTAATATGATTGTGGAGACGATAGGGGATAAACCATCTTATAGTTTTACTTTGTTGGTCATCTTACATGTCACATAAGATCTCCTTAGTCATATCTTACATATACAAATGCTATGGCATGTCCTGGTCTAGGACATTTGATTTCAAAGTTATGAATATTTTATTTGTGAGTGTTCCATATAATTTCAAACCAAGATTCAGAATTCAATAAGTAATTTGCTTGTTATGGTCATTTTGTTTTTTCTTATCTTATCATAAAAATGTGAAACTTTTTTAACATAACTACGTTATTGAAAGCAGTGTTTTTAAAACCGGAGCCGGTGACCGGACCGGTCCACCTAATGAACCGGTTTACCGACCGGAACCGGTCTAACCGGCACTGGTTTGGTCTAAACGAACTGGTTTTAGAAAAATACATTAAATAATTTATTTTTAATGAAAAAAGCTATTTTTAAGATTTAAAACCATGATTCCAAGCCAATAGAGACAAAATATGCAAAGATTGCTCATTTATATACCATGTAAAGGTGAATATATCAAAATGGCACCAAGTGCAATACATATCATCAACAAAATACATAAGCAATGAGACTCTAAGTGGCCTCTAGAGTGCAAAAACAAAGCCTACGAACTATGGGGCCAATGGCCTACTACAAGACTCAAGTCTACATATATGATAATAGTGATCCACATTATCACTTGAAACTTCTCATGAGTCATCATGATCAAACTCAGTTGGTTGAGTCTCGACTCCCAAACTTTGTAGTCACAAACTTCTCTATTGGTTCAGTGGCTTGAGTCTCAAACTTCTGAACGTATTCTACCCTAATATGCCCTATTATTTCATTTGGTGCTCCACATGGATTTACATGGCCTCCTATCCCAGCCAAGTGTTGTTTGAACCTGTTAATACCCCCTCCTTCAATGGATTTTTGGCAATATTTGCAGATCATTTTGCCATCAATCATATCACAGTGAGCCCATGCAGTATCTCTGGCTTTTGGAGGCATGATGATTACTACTTAGCTTAAACTCTGTTGTTCCACTACTCTAGCAAAAACTCAACACTCTCCAAGCTCCCAAGCAAATTCACAAACACTCCAAATGAGATGTGTGAGACAAATGAGAGGGAGAAGGGCCTCTTAAAGGCTTGGAGAGGGTATTTTTGGAGGGAAAGCACCCTTAGTTTCCCTCCAAAACCCCTAAAAACCTGTCAAAAAGTCGTTTTTTGGGCTCACGGTGGGCGTGCCTCCTAACCGGCTGGTTTACGACAAAACCAACCAGTTTGATACAAACCGGCTAGTTCTGTCCTAAACCAGCCGGTTAGGACGGGTTCGCTGCAAAATTTGGCGAAGTCACCCCTCCGACTGGGTTTTTTGGCCGGCTTCAACCAGTGGGCTTGCTAGCCGGCCGGTAACCGGTTAGCTGGGCCGGTTTTGAAAACTATGATTGAAAGGTAATTTTTTAATGAAACTTTTATTGGTAAAGGGTTAATTTATTATAAAAGCATCACTCTTGAAGGGCAAAATTTTAAACAACGGTTTTTGAAAGGAAGAATAAAGACCTAAAACGTCAAAAAATGTATATGACGGGTAAAGAGAAATCGAAATTCCAACCCTGCTTGATAGCATTATACAAGACCAATCCATACAAGAATGGGTCAATTTAGTACCGAACCAGCCAAAAACCGTATGGTTCACCGGACCAAAACAGTTTTGCTCTCCAACCAGTTGAATTGGCCAGTTCTGACTGGTTTGGTCTGGTTCTGATAATATTGTTACAAATTAGACTACTTTCAAGACACAGTCAAAATGCAGCATGCACTTTATATCTCAAAGACTCAAACATCTTATAAGGGTACATATAAGAGTAGCTCTTAGATGTGCCACTAAAACTCTTATCACAAAGATATGAATACCTAAATAGGAGAAAAAGAATAAAAACTATAACTATAACACTTCACCCACAGAAAATGTAGAAATATAGGCTGGCATGCAGCAAGGTAACTATAGAAGCACATTAAATATTGTCAACATGAAAGTCGGATCGTGTAAACGATGTACTCCCAATTGGATAAAGAAAAAATGAAGGTAAACAATATACTCCCAATTGATAAAGAAAAAATGAAGGACAGGATGGAAGAAACATGCAAAATATTACTAGAACAAGAAGATCAAGGAACAACTTGGTGTGCGAATGATCCTCTAAGAAACAATGGAGGGCAGGATGGAAGAAACATGCAAAATCTCACTAGACCAAGAAGATCAGGGAACAATTTGATGTGCGAATGATCCTCTCCTTAGAATTACGGTATGTACATGTCATGACAAATTCCCTGTCAATGTCTTTATGTAGAACTGAGATTCTAGTTGACCATGCCTTTCGATGAACAGAATTTCCCTTTGGGTTTTTTGGATAAAACAGGAGTGAATGAAGAAACACACAAAATGGTACAGATTATAAGGGTACACCAAGACGATCAAGGAACAATTTGGTGAGGGAATGCTCCTCTCCTTAGAATTATGGTATGTACATGTCACGACAGATTTTATGTCAGTGATCTTTACAATGACCACACCTTTTCAGAAACATACTTTCCCTCTAGTTTTTGCTTGACGGCGATTGCAAAGTTGGAGGCCCTGTGTTTGGGCATCCAGGTGGAATGGAGACGAAATTGAATCTGCCTGCCCTTGCTACCAATGTAAAAACGTCGACTGAAAAAAAGGGACCAGTCTCTAAATGATGTCCTCTTCGATTGAGACACTTAAACATGCAATATGATTGCTCCAAGATCTAAGAAGACAGAGATCAAGATAATAGTTGTTTTAGCAGTTACAATTTGGACAGTAGAGTCTAAATATTGAAGTATTTGAATATGTCTAATAAAAAATTGCATTGTAACCAATACATGTCTTGACACTTATTAGTCCTCATCCTATACTATAACAGGTACGAAGCACTACCCAAACATACTTTCCAGAAATGGCTGCTGGAATTGAGGGATGGAACCAGATGCTAAACAATGTCTTATTTATTGCTTGTTGCTAATGCTAGCCAAAATTGAACCTGCCTGTCCTTGCTACCCATGTAAAAACGTCAATTGAAAAAAAGGGCCCTGACTCTAAATGATGTTCTCTTTGATTGAGACGCTTAGCCATGTCAACTTGTAAATCAAGATGATTGCTACAAGATCTAACAAGACATAGATCAAGATAATAGTTGTTTTACCTATTACAATTTGAACAGAAGAGCCTAAATATTCAAGTATTTGATGATGTCTAATATGAAAATGCATCGTAAGTAATACATGCCATGAGACTTATTAGTCCTCTTCGTATATTGTAACAGGTACAAAGCACTACCCAATAGATCTCGTAAGTAATACATGCCATGAGACTTATTAGTCCTCTTCGTATACTGTAACAGGTACAAAGCACTACCCAATAAATCTAGCATCCGGAAAAGTAACACATGTCACAAATTATTTCACACGGATTCAAGAATCGCGCATTCAAAACCATAAGAAAAAAAAAAAGCATGCCAAAGCAAGCTGCAAACAAATCTCAGTTTGGGACATAAAATTGCCAGAGGTACCGATCACAAAGAGAATTGGCCTGCCTAATTGGTATGCCAGACAAAATGGAAATTTTATAAAATTTCCAAGGCAAAATAAAGGTCATGCAATTAACAACAATAATAGCCAAATAGTACGAACAGTTAAACAGCAATTGCTTACAGGAGAAGTAATCCGGTGGGAAACCAACACTACTCCGAGGGAAGGGATCACTGGTGCGTGACTAGAAAGACCTTGCCAACAAGGGTTTTATATAAGACCCGTGCATTGGAACTAACGTACCAGTTGAGGATGATAGAATTTAAAGATGGCACCATAGTTGCACGGTCCTTCTCATTCTGCATGCAGTAAATAATGATAAGGGCAAGAATGCATGGGCAAATTATCCTTTTAAGAAATGCCATAATAGGATGTAATCAAACCTAAAGATAGCACATGCCACAAATGGTTAGAGTTGAAGGAAGCTGTGGATGCAAGAAAGCCGGTTGAGTAATCTTTAGAAACAATATTAATGGCAGGGCTATATTTCTCCTGGCATTCATTATAGAACTCAGGTTGCATTTCAAATCAAAACCACGTGCAGAACATAACTTATGCAATGGGTAAAAAGACAAATGCGATAATAAAAGGGAAAATCTCGGCATTAAATGTAAATGAGATCACTAAATTGATGCAAACAAAAAGATCCACTACAAACCGAGAGCAGTGAGCGGTCCAAGACATTCATACCTACCCATCCTGAACTTCGTTCTTTGTATGGAATTTCCATGTGGCACCCAATTTGCAAGTTCTCGTCTGGATTATATAAAATTACAATATGATAGGTCATACCTACCAATCCTGAACTTCGTTCATTGTATGGAATTTCCATGTTTCACCAAATTTGCAAGTTCTCGTCTGGATTATATAAAATTACAATATGATAGGATAGGACAAAAACATAAAAAAATCCAGAAATTATATCTTTCTTTATTGGAATTCTCACATTTCAATAAGAATCCTATGATGTAAAATAATAAAATTGGATTTCATTTTGAATGAAGACAACAGATCAATAGCTGATCAATACCTGTCATTCCTGTTGCCTAATTCTTCAAGGACACTTATCTTTAATTCTTGTAGATGTTGCTCCCTGGCATTTCACATTAAGCAAACCAAACATTTCAATTTTTATCCCAAATAATATTATAAATATATACTGAGCTATACTATTTCTGAGATCCCAAAGCTATTGGAATCAAAGTTCCCCAAGCCACACCCATTGAAGACTAGAAACGAAAAAACACGGGATTGCAAATCATATGTCTAGGCCCTGATGGTTACTCCGCTAGATTTCTCCATTCCTGCTGGCACATCGTGGGAAAAGATCTTTATAAAATGGTCCAAAAATCGCAAGCCTGTCAGAAAATTGGAGGAAGCACAAATTCCCCGTTCCTTGCACTCATCCCCAAGGAGAAGGGAGCCAACTCCTTCAGCAGATTTCGACCCATATCTCTCTGCAACACTGGCTATAAACTGATCACCAAAATAATGGCTATATTCTCCCTAAAATCATTCGATAGAATCAAGGGGGCTTCATCCATGGAAGACAGCTAGTGGACAACTTCATCTTAGTTCAAGAGGCAATCCTTTCAAGCTAGCAGTGCAAGGAAAAAGGTATGGCTATCAAACTGGATTTAGCAAATGCTTTTGATCGTGTTAGACATAGCTTTCTCTTGAATGTTTTGCAAAAATTTGGATTTGGGGAGAGCTTTATAAACTGGATCCGGGCTTGCATCTCGGAGCCATGGATTGCTCCTCTAGTTAACGGCAGAGCTGTTGGTTTCTTTAAAGCTTCAAGAGGACTAAGGCAGGGCTGCCCCCTGTCCCCTCTCCTGTTTGTTATTCAAGCCTCCGTTCTCAGTTTCCACTTAAATAAAAAAATGCAAGAGCAAGAGATTTCAGGGATTTTCATTGCGAGGGGAGTCCAAAACATCAACCATGCCCTGTTTGCAGACGATACCCTGCTTCTTGGGGCTGCTTCGATCCACTCTGCCAATAGATTCAAAGAGGCTCTTGATGAGTTTTGCATGGCGTCCGGAAGTAGTCTCAACAAGGGAAAGTGCCACATCTACTGCTGGAATACCACGCCCACTCTTCTCAGTTCCATTGCCAGATGCTTAGGATTTGCTGCCTCCTCGGTATGGACCTCGTTTAAGTATCTTGGGCTCCCTATCTTTCTTAAATGAGCCTATAGCAGAGATTGGCTTCCTCAAATAGAAAAATTCAAGATCAAGCTCCAAGCATGGGGATTTAACTGGCTAAATATTGCAGGCAAGTCTGTTCTTATCAAAGCCATTCTCAGCAGTCTCCCATTATTTCAGTTCTCAGTGCTTCTAGCTCTAGTCGGCATTCTTCAGAAAATGGACCAGCACATCTGAAATTTCTTCTGGAAGGGAGGCAAGCAAAATGAGAGGAAAATCCCTCTTGTTAATTGGGAGACTGTCCTCAAGCCTCAGATGGAGGGAGGTCTAAACTTCAAGAATCTTCCCCTACAGAACATAGCTATGGGAGCCAAAATCCTCTGGAAAATTATCGCGCCCAAGCTTGGCTGGGCCCAGCTAGTGCTTTGGAGGAAATAATTCAAAGGCGAGAGGATAAGATGTTTGGATGGGCCTATCCCCCAAGTAACCTCTCCATTTGCTCGACTCTGCTCCAAAACTGCCCCTTTAATCCACTCCAAGGCTTACTGGATCCCTGGAAATGGGAAAAAAATTAATATATGGACAGATCGCATCATGGATCGCGATCCGATTGGTGATTTCCCCTCCGTGAAGGCACTGAGAGATTGGTTGTCTGCCTCAGGAAAATCCACGCAGTGGGATATCTCCTTGTGGGAAGGGACGCGCTGGGCTGGCTGGAGCTTGCTCCACTTACCTCCAGATCTCCTTCAGGAATCCATCTGTCTCCACGATATGCTGAATGGAGTTGCCCCCTCACACATCCGTAGAAAATACAGGTGTGGCTGGGGGGCTTCAACTGCAAGTTTTACTATTGCCCAAGGCTATGCGAATCTCGCCTCAATTCCAAATGTTCCTCCTGATCCAGCTCCGTGGAAGGCAGTTTGGGGCATCCCCTCGCTGCCCAAAATCGATATGTTCTATTGGCTCCTATGCCACAGAAAAATACTCACTGATGACAATCTGCAGAGGCGTGGATTCTATGGCCCGTCCAGGTGCTCCTTGTGCAGAGAGAAGGCGGAATGTGCCACGCATCTCGTTTTAAATAGCAACTTCACTGTGCAGGTCTGGAGAGAGATGATGGACCATTGGAACCCCAATCATGTTCTTCCTGCCTCCATAATTGATCTTTTTTCTAATTGGCAGAACAGCTATCCTGGTCCCCCCCCAAAAAAAAACAAAGTGATCAAAATGGCTTGGTCTTCTCTCCTCAAAATTTGTTGCTGGCAGATCTGGCTAGAGCGAAACAACAAAATTTTCATAAGCATCCAGCCTGATGTCAAGGTGGTAGCTGTTGTTGGGAAAAGTATCCAATACGGAATGACCCTATCCCACTCTAAGGGTGATAGTACCTCAGCAACAATCAAAGCAAAGCTATTTGAGATTACTTCTTTATGAGATGTAAAAGAGGGGAGAAAGAGATCCACTAACCGATGTCTTCCGCTAATGATTGATCCAATCTTCTCTCCTTGCTGCTTGCCCCCAGCTCCTTGCTCTTTCACTGGCCCAGCTACACCAAGATCCTGCAAAATGACAAGAGGGGGAAACTACAAGAAGCATAGATTCATAATTGATTCAAGGATTAGAATAAATCAAATACACAAGTATAACAATACATCATTGAGACACATGCATATAGAAGAACCTCAAATGCTTTATTAATGGAAGAAGTAAAATTCAGGAAGTGATACAACCATAGAGGCCTAATCTATCATCACCTTCCCAGCAGAAAGAAATCTCCTCTTCACCTCCTTCAAAGCAAATCACCCAATAGTTCTAAACTCAAACCAACAGCAATTCTTTACATTCACAAGATTCCAGCCTCCTTAGACCTCATGAGAGAGATCTATATATAGGAGTTTTGGAGAAAGGATGAGTTAGCTTGAGCTTGGCATGAAGCTGACTAGTGTCCTCTCTCACTTCAGTTTTTCTTCAGTTCTTGAATCCACTTGGAGGTTCTTGCTTCCACTTGGAGATCTAGACCCTCTTACTCATCACCAGTCGAATTCCTTGATCCAAGTGTCATTTTGGAAGCTTCCTGGGCATTGACGCCTTGAGGAATGACAGTGCCACATGTCCCAACTTGCCCAGCGCAAGTAGCCTTCTTTGCAGTTGACATTCAGCGCAGGTAGACAGTGGAGCAGTTGACATTCAGCGCAGATGCTCAGTGGAGCAGTTGACATGATCCAGAATTGCCTTGTTTTTGAGTGTTTTCAGGTGGAGAACTTTTATTCAGTGTTGTGGTTTGTTGACCTTGTTCCTCTAGGGGTAGGAACAACATGTTTAGGGACTTTGGATCCCTTAGATTATGGACATTTCATGCTTCATGCTGTAAGGCACAAAAATGTCTATAACAGCTGCCCCCTAAAGTATGAGGTCGTTTATCGGGTGAAATGCTTTATCAGGAGGATCCGAAGTTCATTCAATCGCTGAGAGGTGACCTGTAATAAGATACAATACAATACATCATTTTTCATACTGTTTTCATGATCTAGCTGAGGTGGGCATTCCCATGCTCAGCTTTATAAATTCATTTTGGTACATAGAACAGACGATCGTCTGATGGTAGACTGATAATTCTCTGCTGAAATTATCATCCTTTGAGTAGGATGATCATCTGCTGCAATGATGTACATGTCAAATGTCTTTATATTTCCTGAATATATATCGCAGCCCGGATGGATGAAACTAGATCCGGGGTCTTCAAACTCGTTCGATCTTCACTCTAAGTACAAGTCGATCCATGTGAGAATTGCGCTGAAGTCGAACATGGAAAGACATCGCTTGATTACCGGTCAATGATGTAAACCGTTAACAAGCGCGAGAGGAATCACCGATAATGATAATGACCCTCAAGGTACTGCAGTAAAATTCACGTGGTGTGAATATAGGACTTGGCATCGAACACCACGCAAAATCTTCTGGTCGAAGGTCATTGATGTATACCTGTCGCCGGAAGTGAGAAACTTGCCATTGAGGTATGCAAGCTTCAAAGTACTGAGGGGGTTTTTCCTAGATCAACTTCTTGGATAATGAGCTGAAGTCGACAAGAAGCGATCCGTCAAAGGAGGGCCTTAATGAATCCCACATCAGTGACACGGAACAGAGCTAATGATTTTAGTGGAGGTGAAAACAATCTGTGAAATATGATTCAGGGTGGCGGTCATGAAAGGATGAAAGATGATGTATGGTAGTGGATGGGACACGGTTGACTCTTTCTGAACAACATCTCTTGAACATATAACGACACTGATGCGATGGATCGGTAGCATTACCCCAAATGTGGATGGTTTGGCGAGACCATGGTTATGAGACTGGTGAATGAAACAACCCAACTCGATGTGATACGGAGGAAAAGTGTCATGTTCAAGAGCGACTTGCTACCATTAAAGTTTTGAGGTTCTCCCAATTTTTCCCCAGTCATTTCTGACCAGTACCTCTTTATTTTTGTCAAGCTTGAGGAGGATAACATATGCTTGTTCTATAACATGCCCTTCGGGCAAGCCCATCGCTATGTTTTAACAAGCCTAGCGATAGGGAAACTCGTTCTCGTCTAAAGACAAGTTTGTCGCTATTTAATCATTTTAACGAGTCTAACGACAAGGAAAACTCGGTCCTTTTCATTTTTAGAGAGTCTGAAAAGGTACATAAAGTTAACTCCAAAATTCCTTTTTCATCATCTAATCCCTTAAGTCCGAAAAAGTATAAAACAATACAAAAGGGATGAGTTTTCGATAACTTTAACGAGCCGAATAAAACAAGCGCTCGACCTTTTTGTGCAATAATCCCTCAGGTCCAAAAAGATTAAAATCTAGAGGAGGGATAGCTCTTCCGGTCACTTTAACGAGCTGGAAGGCCAAAACTCGGCAAACTTTTCATATTTTACGAGTCAGTTGAAAAGAGCTTAAAGAAGACTCGTCTTTTGAGGAACGAGTGATAAACAGGGATAGCAGCAGATTCCAGGTACAGGTTGGAATTTTCCAATCACGGCAGTGTCACAAGGATGGCTAGGTGAAATCACTCTTCGCAGCTGTTCCTCAAAATGGGTAAACAATCATATGGAGGTGAACGATCGGCCAAATGAAAGTGGAGGTGGCAGGTGCAAACACGACCAAGGCTTTTTATGGCTAGTAAATTTACGATCACAACAGTTATTTACCGGGATAGGTTCATTTTTTATTTAAAAATGAGCTTAAACTCTGGAGGAAACATTGCTCACTGCTTTTATTTATTTTTTAACGAGCATGAAGACCGCGTTAAAACTGCTCGGATCTTGCGTTTATTTTTTAACGAGCATGAACTTTTATGCTAAAACTGCTCGATATACCAGTCATAAGATAAGAAATGTCCCCTGTATCCCACTCTAAGGGTGATAGTACCTCAGCAACAATCAAAGCAAAGCTATTTGAGATTACTTCTTTATGAGATGTAAAAGAGGGGAGAAAGAGATCCACTAACCGATGTCTTCCGCTAATGATTGATCCAATCTTCTCTCCTTGCTGCTTGACCCCAGCTCCTTGCTCTTTCACTGGCCCAGCTACACCAAGATCCTGCAAAATGACAAGAGGGGGAAACTACAAGAAGCATAGATTCATAATTGATTCAAGGATTAGAATAAATCAAATACACAAGTATAATAATACATCATTGAGACACATGCATATAGAAGAACCTCAAATGCTTTATTAATGGAAGAAGTAAAGTTCAGGAAGTGATACAACCATAGAGGCCCAATCCAGCATCACCTTCCCAGCAGAAAGAAATCTCCTCTTCACCTCCTTCAAAGCAAATCACCCAATAGTTCTAAACTCAAACCAACAACAATTCTTTACATTCACAAGATTCCAGCCTCCTTAGACCTCATGAGAGATATCTATATATAGGAGTTTTGGAGAAAGGATGAGTCAGCTTGAGCTTGGCATGAAGCTGACTAGTGTCCTCTCTCACTTCAGTTATTCTTCAGTTCTTGAATCCACTTGGAGGTTCTTGCTTCCACTTGGAGATCTAGACCCTCTTACTCATCACCAGTCGAATTCCTTGATCCAAGTGTCATTTTGGAAGCTTCCTGGGCATTGACACCTTGAGGAATGACAGTGCCACATGTCCCAACTCGCCCAGCGCAGGTAGCCTTCTTTGCAGTTGACATTCAGCGCAGGTAGACAGTGGAGCAGTTGACATTCAGCGCAGATGCTCAGTGGAGCAGTTGACATGATCCAGAATTGCCTTGTTTTTGAGTGTTTTCAGGTGGAGAACTTTTATTTAGTGTTGTGGTTTGCTGACCTTGTTCCTCTAGGGGTAGGAACAACATGTTTAGGGACTTTGGATCCCTTAGATTATGGACATTTCATGCTTCATGCTGTAAGGCACAAAAATGTCTATAACAGTAGCGACTAAGATAAAGTTACAGTTAAAAGAATGCCTGGGAGATCAAAAAGACGACTCAAACCTCAGTTAGCTAGATACTATTTGGGGGAACTCCTTAAATCTGCAATTTCACCAAGCCAACAGAAACATCTTTTCCCCCCTGGAATGGAAAATAAGGGGAAAAAATAAGGAAGAATTCCAAGATTGGATCTCCAACCAAAAGGTGCACTCTCTCTTCTTTGATGGGGCAACAAATGGAAATCCTGGCAAGGCTGGGGCAAGAGGAACTGTTAAAAACAATGAAGGCATATCGATCCACAGTTTTGCATGGGGTCTGGGGATCAACTCCAGCATTCAAGCTGAAGCATTGGCCCTTTACCAAGGTCTCAAGCTGCTCTTGAAACTGGAAATTAAGGAGGCAAACATTCTTGGGGACTCCCAAGTGATTATAAAACTCATGGTGACCAATACTACCCCCCAGGACTTAAGATTAGCAAGGCTGATATATAGAATTAGAAGCTTGGGTAAGTTGTTCCAAAACCTGAAATACTTTCATGTTCTGAGAGACAACAACAAAGAAGCAGATCTTGAAGCTAATAAAGCTGCTCTTCTCTCTGTCGGGGCAATGGTAAGAGATGGGGAAGAAACATGGGATCCAATTCCATAATCATTTCAGCTGATATGTTTTACTGTTGGATACTAAACCAGTTTGTTTGTATATTCAAGCTTGGGAAAATCACAGAAATCAACTTCATTTTTGAACCCAAAAAGAGCGGGAAGCGGAATATAAGCCCCACAGTACTTCAGGAGGTCGATTCTATTTGGATCTGGCTCACTCCCATTGTAATCAGAAGTCTGGCATTTATGCCAATCAATTAATACAATCCATAACCGTCCCTGTGACAAAAAAAAAAAAAAACTTATAATAATAATATTGTTATAAACTTAAAATAATAAAAAACCAATATTATTAAAATCTTAAAGTAATAAAACCTAAACGTAAGTAAATTATCATTTAATATGGTATTAATGTTGCTTTTAATAATATTATTTTTAATTTAATTTGAATGTTATTATTATTATTAGTTATATTATTAATGATATTATTTAATAATGATGTATTTATTATAACCTTAACTTTATTATGAAACTTAAATTTATAAAAAAATTAATATTATAAAATGTAAATTTATAAAACTAGTAATATTGCTTTTCAAGTCACACCAAATGAAACAAGCCATACCAAATTTTAACACCACGTTTCATAAAGAATTTTTTAATAAATTACAAGGATAACCATGTTCCACAAATGATTTTTTAATAAATTAAATGGACAAAGAGACTTACTATTGACAAAACTTTTCATATTGTCCATTGCTTCACGTATTAGACAAAGAATATTTGTTTGGCTTGCAATCTCAACCATTCATTTTATTGACAATATAAAATCCATAAGCCCAATTCCAATATAGACCACGACGTCATAGCCTAGGCATTTACCTATAGTTGTAGATCGTAAAACTCCGGTGTGTGCTTAAATATTTGCATATTACCACATTTTATGGCCATGTTCCAAAAAAATTGCTTCAAAACATAGCAAAAAATTAGCACATGGATACTTCAAGTTCACATGACATTGTCTAATTGATGCATATATGCCTAGAGTCCCTCATCTTGTCCTTGAAAAAAATAGTGTAGAATATACTCCTTGGATGTTGTTATAGACCTTTTTTGGATAGTTCATCAACAACAGTGCTATGCTCACGATATTGTTGGGAGAAAGTCAAATCTAGAAAACCTGAATCTCTTTGATACTATGCAACTAGTTTATGGGCTTGTGGTGTTCAAAAGTTGTATGACCTTGAACCCAATCTATGACCACCTTTGAATCTCTGAATGCCACCAAATTGTTGATGGAGAGCCATTTTGCGCAAGATACTACTCCCCAAAGGGTAATGACCTTTTGCACAAATTTTAGTACCTTGACCGTAATTCCACATAAAATGAAATAAAGTTCTGGATTGATAAAATTTTATACCTCGCACACACATTTCCCTCTGTTGGTCACCCCATCAAAAAATTTGACAAGGGATCTGTCCCATATGTCAATGAGGTGAATACTTCTCTTGTGCTTTTGATTAGCCGTTGGGCCACACTCATTGAAGTATGCATCAATGGAATAACAACACTGCTAAATATCCCAACTTGATCCCTCAAAAATACAGGCATTCTTGTAGCACCAAATTCCCTGAAAAATGAATACAGGGAACACCATTCTGTAACACCCTCCTCCCACATCTACCCAAGTAACAGGCCAACCAGTGTAAACATGTGATGAAAAGTTACTATGATATGACTCAACCTCCTAAGTCACCATAAGGAAGTGGAAGTAATGGAAACACACCATACAGACCTTCCACATCAGCAACAATACCCTCAGGAACCATCCCGAACTCTCATGTAACCAACCCCCGAGTCCCACTATGTTTCCTAACCAATTAACCCGTCGACTCTCCCATGATATGGGCATGCCAATATCCAAAGGGATCTAGATGCTCACATAACATGGCATGCCAGTGTCCAGGGACTAGTTTTCGTAATGTTGTGCCAGCGTCCCTAGGATTTGACCCACTTTTTCAGGCTCAGAGCCGAGATCACTGCCTATTGTAGAAATTTTGAATAATTTAACACATATTCAACAGAGATTATCCTGATCATGTACTATTGCAGAATACATACACAATACATAAGCTCCTCTACGTTGATCATCAATATAGCAGCATCAATAACAATAAAACATCAAGAGCATTCACACATTAACACAGTATGTAACCCAGGGAAAGCATCTCGCTAAAAACCCCACACTATCTGTATATTAATGATTGAGACCATGTAACATTACAAAGTACAATGCTTATCACAAGCAATCCAGTACCAGCTCTACCTGTTACACACAATACAGCTAAGATCTGATCTCCAAATCTATTCCACTGCTTGCCTGCCTCCACTGCTCAATCCCTGCTCAAGAATGAAAGAGAATGGTCTACCAAACTTGTATTTCACCTCCAAAGAATCACTCACAATGTGTAAGACGTGAGCAGAAGCTACAAACTGGGCAAATACATGAGCAAACTCATTGGCATACTCAATCCCTTGATTGTGCAAGATCTGATGCACAACTATAGTCACAACTGATAGCAATCTGATTCTCTAACACCTGTCCCTGTTGAACTGAACATGCACTGACATGCAACTGAGTTAACTGATGTATTCTATAGTTGTATTATGAGTTAATAATTAGTTTAACAACTCATCATTAATCTATTTGCAGTTAGACTAACTACAACTAGTTTAACCAAGTCAAACTGAACACAACTCCATCAACTCCACAGTCAACTCCACCAAACTCAACTGATTGAGTTCTAACTGAAGTCATGCATGCAACAACTCAACTAACTCATAAGAAAAGCGTACTTCCTTCTGACAGCTACATGGGCCACATCTGTAGCTCAAACTGAAGTGCTCCAAGAGAATAAGATCAAGTTTATAGTCCAAATATTATTATGAGACAATAATATTTGACTTTTCTATTTTTGACAGCCAGTCTAAAAATAGACTTTGATCACCCACACTGTGGTCACCCACACTTTGGTCACCCACATTGTGATCACTCACACTGTGATCACTCACACTGTGATCATCCACACTGTGATAAAAAATAGAACTTGCGCCATAATTTGCCGGCGGGCCCACTTAGTGAAGGCGACTCTTTTCACTAAGCTCCATCATCTTGTTGCAATCTCAACACTCCCTCTCGACAAGATATGGATTATCAACAACCCCTATCCTGCCTCGGTGGTACTCGAATTTTCTCCTGGTGAGAGCCTTCGTTAGAATATCAGCATCCTGATCCTCCTTTGGAATGTATGAAAGCAACATGATCCTCCGCTGCACACAATCTCTGATATGATGGTACCTAATGTCAATATGCTTAGATCTATCATGAAATACAGGATTAGCCGAGAGTTTAATGCAACTTTGGTTATCACAGTGGGATCCAAATGAAAACCGAACAAACCAACCAGGATCTTCCTCATCCATATAGCCTCGCATGCAGCCAAACTTGCTGCCATATACTCGGCCTCCGCTGAACTGAGTGCCACGGATCTCTGCTTCCTGCTGTACCAAGAAACTGCTGTCGATCCAATACTGAAGACCCCTCCTGATGTGCTCTTTCTGTCCGTTGGGCTCCCTGCCCAATCTGCATCCGTGAAGCCACATAGCTTCACCTCATCCTCCTGTCTGTACCACAAACCATATCCTGATGTGCCTCTCAAGTAGCGCAATACATGCTTGCCCGCCTTCCAGAAGAGCTTGGTAGGCTTAACCATAGCTTGTGAAAGCTGGTTAAAATCATAGCATATATCAGGTCGTGTATTGACCAAATACATCAGCAACCCCACCAACTGTCGATAAACAGTGGCATCCACTTCTTCTCCCGAAGTGGCATCCTCCTTCCTCCAACCTCCAGGAAGAGGAGTATCAACAGGCTTGCAGCCATGCATGTTGAACTTCTCCAGTATCTCCTGAACATACTTGCCCTGAGAAGCAAACAGTCCACCACTGCGCTGCCATATTTCCAATCCTAGGAAATAGTGAAGGAGGCCCAAGTACTTCATCTCAAACTCTGTAGCAAGATCCTTCTTGCATGACAGTATCAACAGCTCATCACCCGTTAGAATCAAATCATCAACATACAGTACAATGATAAGCAACTTACCCTCCACCACAATCTGGTATAGGTTAGGATCCGCCTCGCTCTTGGAGAATCCAAGTCCTGTGAAATAGCTGTCTATCCGTGTGTACCAAGCACGTGGTGCTTGCTTCAACCCATACATCGCTCTCTTGAGCCTGCACACATGCGACTCGATGCTGAAGACCTCAAAGCCTTCGGGCTGCTCAATGTACACCTCCTCCTCAATGACTCCTTTGAGGAACGCAGTCTTCAGATCCATCTGATGAATGTGCCATCCCATCTGCGCTGAGAGAGCAAGAATCGTCCGTATGGAAGAATACCTTGCGACAGGTGCAAAGGTCTCCTCATAATCAATCCCCTCTGTCTGTGAAAAGCCTCGGGCAACAAATCTTGCCTTGTACTTCTCCACACTCCCGTCAGCTGCCTGCTTAACTTTGTAGATCCATCTCAAACCCACCACTGATTTCCCTTCCGGTCTAGGAACAATCTCCCATGCACTGTTTCTGACAATAGAATCATACTCTTCCACCATGGCGTCTACCCATGCGGGATCCTCCACAACTTCCTCGAAAGAGGATGGCTCAGTCACAACACACTTGCTCATCAGAGCCATGTATCCAGTGTACCGATCAGGTGACTGTCTTTGCCTGCGTTGGGCTGTAGGTGGTCCTACAACTTTCTCTGCATCTTGAGCCAGTC
Organism: Pinus tabuliformis; assembly: GCA_031772625.1. Lineage (NCBI taxonomy): Eukaryota > Viridiplantae > Streptophyta > Pinopsida > Pinales > Pinaceae > Pinus > Pinus tabuliformis. Next base: position 1,690,955,569 of record CM062818.1, read on the forward strand.
GCTCAGCTTCTGTCAAGCGCTTTCGCCCTCTGATGGTTGGCGTTGCATGAGTGGTCTCTTCCACTCCATGAACCTCGTCCTGTGGTTGATCCACGTCCTGAAGCTCATCCTTAGGAACTAATAGCTCCTCATCTGCATGCAAGTGTAGCTCCCTCTCAAGCGAACACTTCATGGCTTTCTCCTCCTGAAATTTTATATCCCGTCACACAACAGTTTTACCACTGTCTGGAAAATACACACGATAATTGTGGGGCGTATCAGTGTACCCCACAAATATCCCAACCTCTGCGGTCGGCTCCAACTTCTTCCTGGCACCCTTCGTCACATGCATGTAAACGTTAGCACCAAAAATCCTCAAATGAGAAAGATCAGGCTTCTTACCAGAATAAGTCTCCTCGGGTGTACTCATGCCAAGTATCCTATGAGGACAACGGTTCTGCACATAAACCGCTGTATTGCATGCTTCTGCCCACAAGTGAAGGGGTAGGCCCTGATCATGCAACATTGCCCGTGTAGCACCCACAATCGTTCTGTTCTTCCGCTCAGCTACCCCGTTCTTCTGTGGGTTATCGGGAGCTATGAGCTCTCTACGAATCCCTTCTGCCTTGCAGAAATCCTTGAACTCATCCGAGATGTATTCACCACCATTATCTCTCCTAAAAGCCTTCACCTTCTTCCCCGACTCCTTCTCGACCAGTGCTTTGAATTCATAAAACTTTGAATATGTCTTGCTCTTCTTTTGCATGAAGAAGATCCAGCACTTACGAGAGAAATCATCAACAAAAATCACATAATACATGTGTTTTGTGTCGAAGCAATTGAGAAAGGTCCACACACGTCTGTGTGAATTCTCTCAAGGATCGTTGTGGTGCAACTATCCTTCTCATGAAAGGTGGCTTTCACAAACTTACCCAAAGTACACCCCTTGCACTGATCTGACTGCGCAAGTGTGCCTCTAGGAAGCCCTGTAGTGATCTGTTGCAGTATCTTCAAGGCTCCATGGTGAAGGTGATGCAATCTCCTGTGCCACAACTCACCATCATCCCGTCTCACCAATCCTTCTGCCTTGCCCGCCATTGCTGCGCATCCATCTACATGCAACTAATAAAGGTTCCTCACTTGAACCCCTATCTTCCGGGTCTCACCAGTTGTCTTGCTGCGCAGGAAAGCCTTTCCCTCGTTGAAAACAACATCATACCCCTTGTCTTCTAAGATCGCCACTGAGATGAGATTCTTCGTCAATCCTGGAACATGCATGAATTCCTTCAATACGAAGGGTTTACCAGACTCCCTCTCAAAGGAAATGGTACCGATACCGGTCGCACTGTATCTACCATCATCGCCCATCTCGATGTGCACTCCAAGATCTTTGTCCTCCAGATCAGAGAACAAATCTCTATCTCCCGTCATGTGAAAAGACGCACCACTGTCCAAGAACCACACTGATCCCATCACACATGAAACCAAGCATGCGATCAATGAAAAATCAAGCTCAAACTGTGAGGCTAGAGCCTCTCCTGCTGAAGATCCAACAGTCTGCTTGTTCTTCTTCTTCTGTGGACAATTAGTGGCATAGTGTCCGTGCTGGTGACAGTGAAAACACTTCACCTTGGACATATCCTGCTTCTTGCCTTTCGCACCAGACTGAGAAGCTTTCTTGTTCTTCCCCTTCTTTGCTTTGGCAGCCAAAGCGCAATTCTCTTCATCAGATACCTTTGATGAAGATCCATTCTCACCTTTATTGTTTCTGAGTTTATCCTCGAGCGCCAGGTCGCTCTTGCTTTGGAATAACATTTGCAATCCGTTGAAAGACATTTCAACAACACTGCTGCAAATTCGAATTCCACCAGCTCCAAACTCAACTGCCTCGGATCTAAGATTCGTGAGAACACAATATTTATCGTACAGAGATTGACTGTATGGGCATTTACTGGATATCTCACCTTCCAAAGGAAGGATGAATCCAGAGGCTACCTGGCTCGATTACAAACTCTGCCTGAAGAAATAGAATGTAAACACTTCCTGAATAGTAGATCTGATGATTAACAACTCTGATAGCATGTAGAAATTTTGAATAATTTAACACATATTCAACAGAGATTACCTTGATCATGTACTATTGCGGAATACATACACAATACATAAGCTCCTCTACGTTGATCATCAATATAGCAGCATCAATAACAATAAAACATCAAGAGCATTCACACATTAACACAATATGTAACCTGGGGAAAGCATCTCGCTAAAAACCCCACACTATCTGTATATTAATGATTGAGACCATGTAACATTACAAAGTACAATGCTTATCACAAGCAATCCAGTACCAGCTCCACCTGTTACACACAATACAGCTAAGATCTGATCTCCAAATCTATTCCACTGCTTGCCTGCCTCCACTGCTCAATCCCTGCTCAATAATGAATGAGAATGGTCTACCAAACTTGTATTTCACCTCCAAAGAATCACTCACAATGTGTAAGACGTGAGCATAAGCTACAAACTGGGCAAATACATGAGAAAACTCATTGGCATACTCAATCCCTTGATTGTGCAAGATCTGATGCACAACTATAGTCACAACTGATAACAATCTGATTCTCTAACACCTGTCCCTGCTGAACTGAACATGCACTGACATGCAACTGAGTTAACTGATGTATTCTATAGTTGTATTATGAGTTAATAATTAGTTTAACAACTCATCATTAGTCTATTTGCAGTTAGACTAACTACAACTAGTTTAACCAAGTCAAAATGAACACAACTCCATCAACTCCACAATCAACTCCACCAAACTCAATTGATTGAGTTCTAACTGAAGTCATGCATGCAACAACTCAACTGACTCATAAGAAAAACGTACTTCCTTCTGACAGCTGCATGGGCCACATCTGTAGCTCAAACTGAAGTGCTCTAAGAGAATAAGATCAAGTTTATAGTCCAAATATTATTATGAGACAATAATATTTGACTTTTCTATTTTTGACAGCCAGTCTAAAAATAGACTTTGATCACCCACACTGTGGTCACCCACACTTTGGTCACCCACATTGTGATCACTCACACTGTGATCATCCACACTGTAATAAAAAATAGAACTTGCGCCATAATTTGCCTGCGGGCCCACTTAGTGAAGGCGACTCTTTTCACTAAGCTCCATCATCTTGTTGCAATCTCAACACCTATAACTCAATGACACTTCTAGAATCCGTGATTTACATAATAACAAGTCTTACAAATCAAAAACTAACTCTAGGAATAGGCCTGACCATCCCCAACTAGGACTGACATTCTATCAAACTCTTAGCATCAATGCAATCCATAGGAAACGAATACAAGACAGAGCATAAATGACTGATAAATCATATGATACTTGACAAGAAGGATCACCACCCTCTTCCCTTAAATGTTTTGACACCAATTAGGTCTTGCATACATTATCCTTTCAGTTACAAGTAAATACATGAAATAACCATGGAAATAACTAGTCATATAGCCATGCTTATAACCAGGTTATAAGCATTAAACCATGAAAATTACATTACAGTGAGATAATAGTCATTAAATCCACATATGAATAAGTACAAAAGCAAGACAACTTAGCTTTTATTAAACATAAACAAATCCGACTAGGTTCAGGACTTCCATGTACCACCTGACTGTAGACATGGTTGAACCAAATCTTTCTTTCAGGTCAGTCACCCCCATGCCATATTCCAAGCATGAATGTGGGATCTCATGGATAAACCAATCCAAAAACAACCAAGGGAATCCAGAGGTTAAACCACCTCCACCCTCACCAAACCGCAATCTCACCAAAACCAACACCAAGATCACAAAACCAAATTGAGCTAGGAATGAGACCGAACTCCCTCACTATCCTTGAGGAATTTTCCGTCTCATTGTCTCTTAGGCTTTATTGCAATCCACACCAGATAACCACGAGCAATCCCTACTCCAATAAGTACATTTGCAAACATCTTATAGAAAATTAGAAAAATAGTGTTTACAAAGGAACCTTGAGAAAGTTATTAGCTATCAAGTTCACTTTATATAACCCTTGAGAAAGATGTTTTCTATTAAGTTCACTTTCTATTAATTCATAGTTGATGCTAATAGTCCTCATTCAATATGGTTGCACTTGTTTTTTAAGCTTCTACATTCTTGTTGAGATAGTTGCTTCATCACAGATTCCATTTTAATTTTAGATGTAGATGCATGCTTTCATATATAATATTTATCAACAAAAAATTGACCCAAGTTTTTAAAGCCTACCTTGATACTATATTTTACCAAAAAACACAAGTTTTATGTTCACCAATCTTATTGTCATGAAATATATAGAATATGAAAAGATTGCATTGTGCACAAACTAGTTTGCGGAAGAAATGTGGTCAAAAAGTTATCTAGTGCATTAATACAGGGCATTGATGACCAGAGGTAGATCAATGTATAAGATAGAGGAAGATAGCATTATGCACAAACTCATTTTCCCAAAAAACATTGTCCGGAAGTTCTATTGAAATATTATTAATCCAACATTGATAATAATTGGCTGTTGCATGAAAGATTTCACCGAAACAAAATCCAAAATTTGAAAATATTAAATCCTAATTCCAAGGAAATTTTCTTATTTGTAAACATCCAAATAAAAAAATTAGTGTACATTTAAAATGGATATCTCACGTTTACATGTCAAATATCTCCTCTCAAGCTTGCACTAGAGAGAGGAGAATCTAGCAAGTTGTCTTTAAAATAAAAATTGGTTGTATTGCTCAACACCAACCATTATCAAAAATATTGAACCTGGTGCTTCACATAATGGAAGACATGTCATTCGAAGCCATAACCAACGAGTCGTCAACTTCCCAAATCTAGGTCAGTTGGTCAACAACATGAAACAATGAAGATTGCCTCGACCCAGTAGCAAATATGAAGATTTAATGCTTCCAATTAGTTTGCCTACGTTGCCAACTAGGTTGCATTGACTCAAGGCTTAAGCATAAAAACACGATGAACGAGCTAATGAATTACATCTAATATTGTGGATATGGAAAGACCGGACCTTAATAATTTCTAGATGCATTTCATAATAAATAAATAAAATGTAGTAGCACGTAAATTGTATAAATCCAAGTAAATAGAGGAGTGAACTTACAAAATGAAGGAAGGAGCACAAAATGGAAACGGATGAAGGGCCAATGGTGTCAACATGGGCCTTCACAGCAACTAGAGCCATAACTTTCACAGGATAATGGTTTCTCAATGTGATGTAGAAATACTAAATACTAAAGATGAACATAGTGAAAGGACAATACTGAACAGTAAACAAAAATTGACAAGTACCAAAAAATACGAAAGACAAGTACCAAAAAATACTAAACTATATCTAGCAGAAACAGAAGGCAGAAGGGGGCAATGCTGAACAGCGAATAGAAGCTGGCGTTACAAGGTAATCATTGGTTGAGGTAAAATGAATAGTTATCAAGGATCGAGGGGTTTAAGAAGCCCACCTGAGAGACACAAACAGAAAATGTTTGCCCAAATCAACATGGAAAGAGCATCTCAATTTCACCACAGGAAATAAAGGCTAATGGGATTTCTAGTTACTAGTTAACAATGAGATTCATCCAGTATTATCTAAACAAGTTGGGGAATTTGACTATTATGAAGAGCCTCATAATGTCCGTCAAGAGGGTAAATATGTTCCATTAAAGGTCTGGTCAACCAGCATGTCTGTTCTACATCAAGACACTGTTGGGAAATTTGTCATGACATGTACACCATCATTTTAAGGAGAGGATCATTCTCACACGAAATTTGTGTCCTCGATCCTCTTGGTCTACCCTTATGACCTGCAATTTATTTTTTCTTAATAGAATTGGAAGTATATTATTCACATGATCTTGTTTTGGTGTTGAAAATACTCGGTGTGCTTTAAATGTTACCTTGTTGCATGGCATCCTTTGTCTGTATGCATTTTCTATGGTTGAAGTGTAACAGTTTTACTTTTTATTTCTTTTCTTCTATTTAAATATTCATTCTTCCATGATAAGAGTCTGAGTGGCACATTAAAAAGTACTTTTGTATGCACTGTTGAAACGTGTTTGAGATATAAAATGCAAAGTGCATTTTTGTCTGCAGCTTGGAAGTAACTCTAATTTATAGTGCATAAGGTCACTGCCTTTTGATGTTTAACCTCCTTGTAACATTCATAGTCAGACTAAAGTTTAAACCAAAAAAATATATTATAAGATTTCACCATAATTGCGCACTTCTCAATGATGCATATTTACTTTGATAAGCAAGTTTAACTTACTATCAGAAGGGAGAAATGCTTTCTGGACGCACCTCAGCGCAAAATAGGTTAATTTCATGTCTTAGGAAGAATGATTCGATCTGTATGATGACCTGAATCCCTCAAATGAAGATACCTCTTTGAGACATAATTCGAAGGTAAAACTAGAACTTTTAATTCTTATCTTGCTACATACGTTTATATCATCAACCTGGCTTGATGTTGGACTGAACAATTAAATGCTTTTGCTCAATTTTGGAATATATCCACCAGAATTGCATTATTATTTTTGTTACCCATAACATTGTACTATCCTCTCCTCTATTCTGAATCTCTTTGTGGAACATAGGATTAACCAGGAGGGCCTAACATGCAACTTCTTCACTCATTATGCTATCTGTAGGTTTGGACTAAGTTGCAAATTTGACAATTTCATGGGACACTTAAATTAGATTAGACTTAACAGATTCATTAGATTATCTTTAGACTTAACAATTGAATCTGCTGGAGGAAATTGTCCAGAACAATCTTCTACATCAGAAGCTAGTCAACAGCCTTCTGGTGTTGAAAATGTAGGAATAGATTCATAGTGTTCCACTTCAAGAACAAAAGTGGCCTTTTACGTTTTTTGCAAAGTTGACAGAGTCTACAGGTTTAAATGTGATTGAGGTGCCTTATCCAGTCAACTGGGTGCATAAGCCAAGCTAACATTGTCTGTTCAGGATCCAGGGCATTGATTGACTAAGCAACAGGTAATTTCTTGCTGAGTTGTAACCGGGGTTGCCATGAATTTGACGGACATTATGAAGCTCTTTATAATGGTCGAATTCCCCAACTTGTGTAGATAAGACTGGATGAATTTCATTGTAACCTTGTCAAAAACAATCTTTAACCATGGTATGTAAGTGTAGAGACCAAAATATGATAGAAACGATCAAAATCTGATAGAAAATATAGGGTCTTTTATGTTGTTCAAACAATTATTTTGACTATAAAATATTCTCCATACAAATAGAATATATTCTGAAAAGAATTGTAAAATTTAGCAAGAAAGATTAGTTCTCATTTTCAATCTAGAAAACAGATCAGTTGCTATCGTTCATGTCACCTTATTCTTGAAGGACACTTACCTTTAGTTCTTGCAGATGCGATGCTGCAGCCTGGCATTTCACATTAAGCAAACACGAAATTTCATATTTTTGTCCCAAATAATATTATAAATAAAGGTACACTATTTCTGAGATCCCTAAGCTATTGGAGGAAAAGTTCCCCAAGCCACACCACTGAGGGCTGAAAAGGCAATAACATGGGATTGCAAATCATAATTCTGGTGCAATATGCAGTAGATGAATTACACAGTTCTCACTTCCAGCAAAGACTATTATTAACAACATGACACATTTACAAGTGGTGACAACAGCAAATTTCGGTATTCTAGTCAGAATGGAAGCTTAGAGGTAGCACTTCAAATCAGCCATGCAAAGGAACTTAAAATAATTGATCTTAACACACTGTGAGAAGTAGATCCAATGTGTGGTTTCCATTTTAAGCAATAGGTATTGTCATTCGAGCTTCATATGTGCAAGCAACTGATTAGGAAGTGACCCTAGTCCAAAAAATTTAGGAATATAGCAAAAGAAGCAGAGGGCTTCTAAATTGGAGGATGGTTAAACCAACACCTTTTGCCACAGCCACAAAGTACAGTTAGATTCAGCAGACCTCTCTGGATAAGGTCCGATCTCTGCTTCCATAATCTCATGTTGTTGTTGTAGATTAATTTACCACATAGCCTCTGAAATACATAGTGTTCATACAGTCAGACGACGTTCAATGCGATAACATCAATCTCAGTGAGGCAAGTTCCCATGTTAAGTTTTAAGACAACCAGATGCCATGTTGCCAGGTCAATGCACATATGGTCTTATGTCCTATTATAGCGAATCTGGATAAACTAATTATATGACATCATGAAAAGTCGTCAATTTCTCAAACAACCTCTCGCACCCATATGAAACCCAGAGTGAGGATCACTGCAGACTGTTAAAGTTTGTCACATGGTACAAAATTACTGAATGCAGTTGACAGCTAATTTAATCGACTGTTTAATTGTACCTTAAACTTCCCATAAGCAATTCAGCATTAGCAACTCAACCACTAGAGAAAACCATGAGTAGACCCTCCATCAATTCACACCCATAACAGAGCTTCATAGTATTTATATCAACGCTGGTAAGTTCTATACTAGTAGGTGCTATTACAGTAAGTTCATCTATTTTACCTAAATTAGAAATTGTGACTATTGGAAGCAAATGCTAACACTAATTTCCATAAAACAATTCCTCAAGACCACTTCAGACAGACCATTCAGCTAATGTATACTGCGATAAAGGCAGATACATTGTATAGTATTTGAAAGCCTTAACAACCTTGACATCACTAACAGCATATCAGATGAATCTGCAACTCACCGCTGTTATTATTTGCAAGGTCCACTTTATCAATGTCAAATGACAACTCACTAACCATTTTAGCAAACCAATTCTAGGTTATATATGTGAGCACTGTCAATGTTATTTACCTGGGGTACTACACCCGTTGCAAGTACACACCAACTGCTAGGCCAAACCCATTTCAGACTGAACAACTAGTGCATTTAATAAAGATGTATCATCCACTAAGCACTAAATCAGATGTGTTTTCATATTTAACACATAGTGCACTTTTCTGGAAATTTCAATTGGATGATTCCATCAACACAGCCACCAAGCTTGTTTCAGATTGCCTGCCTAGCCTATAATTACCAAAGTTCCCACTGCACTTCATCAATTGCAATTTACTCCCTATTACTAAATCTTGCCAGGTGCATTTCAGCAATATCGTTACAGATTGTTATTTGTGGCTGAATATGTCACAACAGCAATATCAAACTTTTTTGAAGATGTCATGAAATATTCTATTGGGATTTTTCGAGTGTGCAGTCCTTGCATAAGATAAGATAATTATATTTATGTCTAACTAATGACCATAAAGTAGGTCAAAAAGACTAAATAAATCTTGCCATGTGCATTTCAGCAATATCGTCACAGACTGTTATTTGTGGCTGAATATGTCACAACAGCAATATCAAACTTTTTTGAAGATGTCATGAAATATTCTATTGGGCTTTTTCGAGTGTGCAGTCCTTGCATAAGATAAGATAATTATATTTATGTCTAACTAATGACCATAAAGTAGGTCAAAGAGACTGTTGAGTACAATGATGTCCATAAAATGCGGAAGAACCAAACGGTCTTCTGTAAAAAAAATACAATGGATGAATATAAAAAATACAATGCAGGAACATAAAAGATACAATGTATGGAATGCCCTGACAGAGAAGATCTAGGGGCTAATGGGTCATCAAACCCATCTCTCTCCTAATATGAAACCACTAAATAACACTGAAAAAAAAATACACAAAATTTACTGGCCGAGTGGGAAGTGGGTGCGGACTGTCCACTAACTCATGGATGCTCATAGTGCATCCATTATAGTGGCACATGAAATCATATCAGGGACAAGATGGACCTCTATATTTCATCTGTTTGTACAATTTTATTGCCTCCTTTAGATTACCCACTTTGCAGAGTCCATTCATCAATGCGGTGTATGTGACAACATCAAGGCTCTGACCTTGGCGTTGCATCTAATAGAAGATCTGTTGAGCTTCATCTGTCCTATTATGCTTGCAAAGCTAGTGTACTAATGTACGATACGTAACTAAGTTAGGCCTGCAGCCTTTCTCTGGCATCTCTCGAAGAAGTTCCCCTGCCTTCTCCGGATTACCCGCTCTGCAAAATCCATTTATAAGTGTACTTTGTGTTATTTGATCAGGAGGAAAGCCTATTTTCACCATAACATCTAATAACCCGAGAGCTTCCTGAAGCTTGTCTTCTTTGCCAAGACCATCAATAACAGTGTTGTATGTGATAACATCTGGATTGCACCCTTTGTTTAGCATCTCATGAAGCACTCTGGTGGCCTCTTGCCATTGCCTTTCCTTACATAAACCATTGATAAGTGCATTGTATCTGAAAAGGTTAGGGCATATGTTTTTCGCAGACATTTCAGAGAAGAGCTTCCCCACCTCAGCCAACTTGTCTTCCTTACATAAATCATCAATAAGTGTATTGTAGGTAACAACATTGGGGCATATGTTTCTCCCAGCCATTTCAAAGAAGAGCTTCGTTGCCTCATCCAACTTGCCTTCCTTAGATAAACCATCAATAAACACATTACATGTGACAACATTGTGGATATGTTTTTCTCAGACATTTCACAGAAGAACTTCCTCCCCTCAGCCAACTTGCCTTCCTTACCTAAACCATCAATAAGTACATTGTATGTGACAACATCAGGGCATATGTTTCTTCCAGACATTTCAGAGAAGAGTTTCCTTACCTCATCCAACTTGCCTTCTTTACATAAACCATCTATAAGTACACTATATGTAATAACATTAGGGTACATGTTTCTCTGGAACATTTCAGAAAAAAGCTTCCTTGCATCGTCCAACTTGCCTTCCTTACATAAAGAATCAATAAATGCATTGTATGTGACAACATCAGGGTATATATTTCTCCCATACATTTCAGAAAAGAGCTTCCTCGCCTCATCCAACATGCGTTCCTTACATAAACCACATTAGGAGATATGTTTTTCTCAGGCATTTCAGAGAAGAGCTTCATCGCCTCGTCCAACTTGCCTTCCTTACATAAACCATCGATAAGTGCATTGTATGTGACCACATCAGGGGATATGTTTTTCTCGGACGTTTCAGAGAAGAGCTTCCTTGCCTCATCCAACTTACGTTGTTTACATAAACCATGAATAAGTATATTGTATGTAATAACATTCGGATTACACCCCTCTTTTATCATCAGATACAGTAGTTTGTTGACTTCTTAGAGCTTACTTTCTTTGCATAGCCGATCCATGAGCCTTGTTAAATGTGAATGTGTCAGGCTCATGGCCATTTTGCAACATAACAGCTAACAACCCGAATGCCTTGTGGGATTTCCCGGCATTGCAGAGCGCCTATTAGGGTATTATATGTAACATGACTACGCTCTTGTTTTTTGGATTTCATTTGGTTGAAAACCTTGATAGAGTCCTCCACTCTGAACTTCCTGCAAAGCCCTTTGATGAGGGTATTGAAGGTTACGAAATTTGGAACATACCCATGTGCTTCGATTCCTTCAAACACTTTGAACGCGTAATCCATTCTACCTGTTTGACAGTGAATTGATGATAATGTTCAAAGTTATGAGATCTGGGATAATGTCGGCTTCAATCATAAGACTATAAATAGACAATGCAGATTCATGTTGATTCCGTCGAAGCAAGCTACTTAACAAGAGACTGCAGGGGATGAGAGTGGGGCTGGATGTTGATTTAGGTGAAAGCAAGTGCTTGAAGGTATCCAGTGCCTCTTGAAGTCTGTTGTTGCGACAGAGTGTTTTAATGCGCGTGTCTGCAGTGGCGCTCAAAGTGCGGAAGGAAAGACGATGAATGGAGGTGTTATTGTTGCAGAGGGAGACCACTGTGTTCCTCGTTGTAGTGGCAACCATGTTGTGCGAGGAGAAATGTGTTTGTGTGACAGCAACTCCTTCAAACCCTAATGAGGAATGAGATTGAAACCCTAATTTGTTGAAGGTTTTATTTATGTGAGTTGTAGATAGATCTTAAATCTGGATCTACCAAGGGTTTGGAGGCATCAAATTTCTTTTCATTGTAAAATATGTTTGGATCTCAAGAGATTGGATATTTCGGGCTTGGTAGATCCAGATTTAAGATGGATCTAGGATGGGTTAATTTCCTCTTTAAATAGGCTATATTTCACATGAATACCATGGGTAAATACCATTAATTCTCAATATCATAGGTCATTTTTATTTTTATTTCTATTATTATAATCATTTTTATTTTTATTTTCACTTTTATTTTTACGGGTTATTTTTATTTTTTACTTTATTTTTACCAAGTTAAAATGTTTAGTTTACATTTACATTAATCTTTTAATTTAATTTAATTAATTTTTATATAATTTGACTTAGTCAAAATGTCAAATATTACATTACAAGATCTCTACCATACTAGGCTAGAGTGCCTCTTGCTTAAATATTTCACATTACCACATTTTATGGCCATGTTCCAAAAAATGTGTTTTAGTCATACAAAAAACATAACAGGAAATTAGCAAACACATACTTAGAGTTCACGTGACATTGCCTAATTCATGAATATATGCCATAAGTCCCTTGTCTTGTCCTTGAAAAAAACAGTGTAGAATATACTCCCCGGATGTTGATGTAGACCTTTTTTGGATAGCTCATCGACAATAGTGTTCTACTCAGATATATGTGGGAGAAAGACAAATCCAGGAATTCCCCCTGAATCTCTTTGATACTCTACTACTAGTTTATAAGCTTGTAGTGTTCAAAAGTTGTACGACCTTGAAACCAATTTGTGGCCACCTTTGAATCTCTGAATACCACCAAATTGTCAATGGAGAGCCATTTTGCGCAAAATAATACTCCCCAAAGAGAAATGACCCATGCACAAATGTTTGTACCTTGACCACAATTTCACATAAAATGAAAACAAAGTTCTGGATTGATAACAATATATACCCCACACCCACAGTTCCCACTATTGGTTGCCCCATCAAAAAAGCCAACAAGGAATCTGTCCCATATATTAATGAGGTGAATACATCTGTGTGCTTCTGATTAGTCATTGAGACATACTCATTGAAGTATGCAACAATGGAATAACAACACTGCTAATATCCTAACTAGAGCCCTGGAAAATATGGGCATTCCTTTAGAGCCAGAATCCTCAAAAAAGAATAAAGGAAGGGAACACCACTCTATGTATTCCATGAGCCAATTTTTCACGCAAACATCAATGGAAACAGTGTCCCAAGTTGGCTTCAACATTAGAATATTCAATACACCCAACCAGGTAGAAATTGCAAGTGGGCATTGTAAAAAAGATAAGCCACGTCTTCATTAGCAGAGGCGCACAAAACACACATCACTGGTCCATAGAAATGATGTCTGCTTAAATTTTGCCACATCAGAATCTTATTCCACCATAATAGCCAGCCAAAACACTTGAGTTTTAATAGACAGTTCCATTTCCAGATTTTTCTAATAAACCTCAAGGAGTCACTCTTCTGAAGAACAAAAGTGATGTGGTAATAGGCCTTGTGTGCATAAATCTGCCCATTTTTAGTACATTCATCCCATTTACAGGTTTCCCTCTTTTTCTTTTAATGTTAAGCCATCCATGTATAAGTTTTGTATGTAAGAATCCCATTTCACAACCAACACACCATATAGACCAAGTTGTTTAGAGTTGCACCATGAAGGATATGAATAAGGCGAACTAGGATTCAGAAAGCTCTGATTTAAATAATATATCCCCATGTTGTGTATATGTCGAATGAGATGTACCAGCAGAATGTGGTCCCCCTCAAATACCCTAATGGGATTTACGCCTATTTCCACCTTATTTCCAACCCCAACATACCATTTAAGATTTCCAATCAGTCAATTTTTTATTTTAGTCATACTAGACCAAATGCATGAGGGCATTTTTTAAACCACGGCCCCAGTCTGAATCAATGCCCATAGAGACAATATTTTTAAATATTTTGCAACTATAATACTCTGCCAAATACCACAACCATTGAGAGCATGCTAAAGGTTCTTTATCAATAAAGCCCAACCAAATATTCAATATTTAAAATACCTCAACCTCCATCCTCCTCCCTTTTCCAGATGCTTTCCAAGCGAGCAAGATGAAATTTTGGTGGGTCCCTTGAACCTGCCTTGATAAAATTAGAAATAGTTGAATTGATCTTGTTGATAATAGCCTTTGGTGAAAGGTAGAGGTGCATCCAGTATACATAAATACTTTGTAGGACTGATTGAACAAGAGTCAGCCAACCCCCCAAAGTAAGTCATTTATGCGACCACAGAGACACCCTTCGCTCGATATTTCTCCATTAATCAATTTCAATCCTTAATTCCATATTTATTAGGCTTTAGAAAAAATCTGAAATACTTGAAACCTTTGTCTAATGGTGCAACATTTATCCCAAAGATGTTAGAAATATGCATGACGGATGGGTCATCTCGGGAGGCAACAATTAATGTTGATTTTATTGTATTCATGAAAAGACTTGATGCCTCACCAAATGAGGATACAAATCTAATGCAAATAGGTCCATTCCAGAATAGATATCACTCCCATAAGTAGTACATCATCCACAAATATAAGTTGAGTGATTGATATATTGCAAGTAATCGAAAAACCACAGAATAAACCCAATGTGAGTGCCTTAGAAATTGTCTTGCTCAAACCATCAATGACTAGTAAAAATAGTAGAGGGGATAAAGAATACCCTCGACAAAGCTCGTGGGAAGCAATGAAAAAAATTAGATGGAGCACCATTAATAAGAATTTGCATAATTAACTAGAAAACACAAGCCATGATCCAAGCAATATTCATCACATACAAGCAAATTTTATGTAAGACCCAATCTTAGAAATCCCAATCGACGAAATCATAAGCCTTGATAAAATCC